>JASAMV010000048.1:0-59873 GCA_030248065.1 Rhynchonema sp. JSB1_4
CAAAGCAAGCGACGATACAAAGAATCATTTGAATATGTTATTTCTGTTCCTTCAACGTTGGCTTGAGCCACTATCACGGCGGAACAGGGAATTACGCTAAAATATAGGCACAATTATGTATAGCAAACAAATGGCTTGAAAAAACAAGTGCATGGGACCAAAAGTACAAAATCTAGCGAGTGATTGTGTACCGGTGAATCTAGTGTTTGGGACAATGTTTAACATAAGACACTAGAGGCCACCACAACACCGCCCACCCATATTGACAGCAAGACATTATATTTTCCCACAACTCCACCAAACGATATGTGTGTTAGCCCTTAGACATCGCTTTCAGTGTATGTGGTCGACTGTTGTTGCGTCTTATGCACCGTTTTCGTGTAAACTCGATAATCGACGGCCGTATTTTGGGGCGATTTGGCCGGTGGCCGCGGCGCGAGCACCGTGGGACGAGCAAGCTGGTGCGAGGGATCGCTGAAACATCAGATGGCTGGGTTAGGTGGCGGCAGTCAGAACGGGACAGGGTGCTGCTGTTATGTAATCGTGATGGTCACCCATGTTCAAGCGCGCGATGCCCTTCGCACTTTGGCCATAAAGCACGGATACAAGAGAAAAATTGAAGGGCACCACACCACCTTGTATACATGCTACCGAAAGCGCGTGGCTCTGGCAGTGGTGTATTGACTGACTGAGACTAGGACACATGCACAAATGGGAAGCAAAGTTGTAAACTGAGGATTGTATAGCAACAGCACCCTGTGTTAAATAATAGAACCAAATTGTCGTGTTGATTTGTACGGCACTGTAAAATAAGGGACCCAACATACTAGAAAAAGCCTGAAACTGGAAAGACCGTCATTATAAATATAATAAGGTTAGAGAGCCCAAAACAGCACTAGTTTCTTGATATATTTTGATAGATGTCTGTCATAAAGTTATCACGACGTAAATGCAAATTGCACTCTTCAATCCAAAACAGCTGGTCAACCAGAAGTTCTACTTTTCAGACTGCATTTACAACAATCGCTACTCTGAAATACGTTCCAGCAAACACATTTCTAAACCGATTCCTTTGAAAGCTTCTATTTGGCAAATGCTCGCGGCACACACTCAATATGGTTCCCTCAGCAGTTTAGAAATGTGTCTGCCGTTTCTTCAACATGGAAACATACGGTGGCAGTGCCGTTGACGACTGATTGGTTCGGCTCGAGATGTTGGTACGATTTTGGCCCGCCGACGAGTCGAATATTCGCAGTCGGGCCTCTTCGCCTTCGAGCATCGTCCGGTAGGCCTCGATTTCGACATCCAATTTCAATTTGACGTCCATCAGGTCCTCAAATTAAGTACCTTTTGGCTTTATATTTCTAGTGACGTTGCTCAATGTTTCCATTACGCCAGTTTTAATTCCACAAACCTGGTAGTCCTTGAGTATGGTGTCGATTTCGTCCCTCAGCTGGGCAATTTCGCTATCACGCGTCGCCAGATGATTGGTATAGTCATTTGTGACCACACGAAGCTACAATTGTGAGCATTTGTGCGCTTACTAATGCTTCCGCACAGTGGTGTCGTTGAGAAATATAGTTTTTCCATACCCAGTCCAATTTTCGGGAAATTTCCCATACATACCCCCAAAAATCAAAAATTTCCCATTACCAGGGGGGTTTTTTCCAAAAACTCAAAAATTTCCCATAGACCCGAGGATGGGGGGTTTTGAAAAAAAAGACCCCAAAAATCTTCTAAAAGTGCACAAAATTGTCTAAAAAGGAAGCAATAAAAGAGTTTCTTGGAGTAGTAAGCCTTTTTGACATTTTTGGACGAAAAATGGCCAATTTTGGTCTTTCGTCGGGTCAAAAAGTCATTTCTTAGGGGTGCTTGCACCAAAAGTGAAAAATTTTCCATACCCCATACCCCCGCCCGATTTCCCATATCCCATACCAGGGGGTTAACCCCCCCCCCAACGACACCACTGCTTCCGCATTTAAACTAAAATTTTGACCCTCAAATGGAACAGAATCCAACTGCACCTGATCCTGAAGATCTTTGATATGTCGCTGCAGACCGGCAACTTCATTCGCTGTACTTGGCGCGTTCGGCCTCCAATTTGTCGACACGATTTTCAGGCTTGACAGCTCGATGTGTGCCTGCTCGAGCGCCTTATCCTTTCTGGCACCCTGATCTGCGGCATGCGCCAGTTTCTTTTCGTACAAATCAGTCAGCTGTTGCCTGTTGTGCGCCAGTGTGTTGTCGAAATCCTGTGATGAAACAAGAGCAAATACGAACCATATTGTTGCCATGCGTTCGGAGCGCGCAGCCAACAACGAAAAGGTACCAAACGGCAAAACAAGAATCAGGATATGGTTCATGCGTAAAGGCAAACTACGCCAACACGAGCCCGATTTCGCAGCTGGCAGAATAGTGAAACATTCTGACGTGGCTGCTGATTTGGGAAATGTTATACGTTCGTTGAAGAATACAAAGTGGAGCATGATGATTTCTCTTTCTCTTGAATGCACACCACCTTCGAAATCGGGCTCGTGTTGGTGTGGTTTGCCTTTACCTGTCTGAGTTTCATCAGCTCAGCCTTCAGGTGTTCACCGTATTGTGATTGTAGCTGGTGCGTGTGCTTGAGGATTTCCGTTTGTCGTTCCATCTTGTACGAATCGAATTCACCGGTTAACTGGAAATAAATATTTTTAGTACAAGCATTTATTTTGCATGACAAGAATTAGTGTCCCTGCAGATTTAGCGGTGCACTTATTGGCAATGGATATGTAGAATGCGTTCGAAAAGGCGGAACGGAAGATACATAGCATACATACATAAATCAAGAGTAGATACCCCAAAGTTTTGCCAGAAGCCACAATATAGAAAACAACGTAGAAATACTGTAGAAGAAAGAAGGAAGGAGAAAGGGGAACTTAATAGACCCCGTTGTAATGCAGAGGCTGTTGGATGACCAATTTTTACGGATGCTGTAGGATTAGCTTGTCTTTTCAATGCTTGTGATGGAAATCAGGGAACACACATGTACATAGCTGAATGAGAAACAAGCTGAGCTGAGCAGTGCTTTTGATAAATTAAAGAACGATGACAGAAGCACCCCGATATAGCTTACATGCTTCAGTTCATCTTGGCGCTGGAAAGAATAAGGGAAGGAAAATATGGTGTCGTTTGAAAATAGACTGACCAAAAAGTCTTCACAAGCTAACTTTTATAGAAACATATTCGCTTTCGTCTGTGTGCGTTACCCATTGGCCCATGCTGACAGACGAAGGGGTGTGAGCACCGGTTATTAGAGTGACAACTTATAAGCACAGATTGGAAACGAAATGCTAATATGCGAATATATTTAGCTGCCTGCTTACTTCGCTTTGCAATGCTAAGCAAAACTCATACTATACTTCGTCTCGAATCTGAAGATTATACCTAAGGTACACAACACATTTGTTTACGCCTGTGTAACAAGCAAGATTTTATGGCTTGAGCCTCACACCTACGAACAAACAATCAGACATGACCCGAGTGACTCATTCTCTTTATGGTGATGTAACGATGGAAAAAATTGTCATGAGTTTGCTCTATTATTCACCAACGTCAGTTTTTGCGCATAAAAATGTAACGGCGTAAAATATGAGTAAGTTTGGCTCAGAAACGCATATGTGGTGCTAATTCATACCCAGAGGGACGATTATTGGGAGCTTTATTTTTTTTAAATCCTACCTGTTTATTGAGTCCACGTTCGAAACCGAGCTGTTCTTGAAGAGTCTTGATGAGTGTATCTTGTTCGGTCAAGGTGGTCTGAAAGAACAAGCATCGCATACACTACATACATAAATGGGATGAACCATGTTCCGCCTATTCGCTACTGCAGTTCAACTCACCACTTGGTGGTGCAGATCGGTCTGTGCTTTCTGCAGTACTTTGTTCATTTCCTCCTTTTCCCGCTTGAGACGTGCGACTTCGTCTTCGGCCTTCTTTCGCCCGCCCTCTGATTCGTGCAGTCGATGCTGGAAATATCAACGCAAAGTTTGCGAAAGCTCAGCTTCTTGAATATAAAGATTGTTGAAGGTGAAATCTTTACTTGAAGTTCTCTGACGGCCGCTTCGGCATTGGATCGCGCCTGTTCGACCTGCTTGAGTTGGTCCTCGATCCATTTCACTTGTTCTTTCAGCTGAAAGGTGTTTTCGTTTCGTGTTTTAGTGAATAATCGTCAAGTCCAAATTTTTCAGCGCTCAATTGGGACTGCTATATCTCACCTGTTTGTTCTCCGCAGTCGCTCTGTCGAGGTCCACCTTTAGTCTGTCCCTCTCCTGCTGACATTCATTCAATTTTCTCAACAAATCGTCCAACTTGTTCTGTAGCGTGTCGATCTGGCGTTCGTAGTGGCTGAAACATTAGAATAAATAACTGATGCTGGGTTTGACGGCAATTTGACTGGTAAACCTTGCGTTGTTCAGAAAATGCTGTATACATTCATTTTTAGTGATCTTGCGTGCACGTGAACGTTAAAAGTGGTGAGTGACATAAAGGGGACGAAATGCTGGTGACCAGATTCATGCATAAGAAACCAATCACGCTGTCGATGTAATTCAGTCTTCACACCGTTTATGTCGGTTTAGGACCAAAGGAACTCCCAATGTTGATTTGTATCGTGCAGAGTGTAAAAACACAAAACTTACAAACACAACACACATACCGAAACTCAGACAGTCTGCAATGATGAACGTGAGTTTAGGTTAATGCAGTGCTTGGCTTTCAGAACCATAATACTAACAAAAATATCAAAATTTTTCGTGAACTTTTCGAACAGGGTTGCGGTGGGTGCAAGGGGTCACCACAGCAAGAACACCAAATATAACACGGCAGACTGGTACACAAAAAGCACGACAGATTACTGAGAAACACAGCATCAACGCTTTGCTTTGAACGAAATGACAAAACATGAAGCAAAAATGGCTAAAATTTTCTTACTACCTTGTATCAATATTGCTGAGTTCCCTGACTTTCACCGACAGCACCTCATTGTCGTTCTCCAATGTTCGCACACGTTCGATGTACTCGGCCAGGCGGTTGTTGAGACCCTGAAACAACAAGGTGATTGCGGTCGTCGTGATGATAACGTTTTTTTGGACCAACGCTGTCCAAAGCAGCGGTTTTGGCGATGGCCTAAGTCCAATCCCGAGTCTGTGTTGAGCCTGTTCTTGTTGATAGGGACTAAACACAAGCCGTACCATGAGTTGGTATATGAATGTAGTTCACACTTTTTAAACCTCTGTTGGTCATGCTGACAAGATCGGGGCACTGGAAGAGCGCCAGGATCTCGGGCCTCCGGGACCTGTTCAAACACTGCTTTAGGTGTCCTAGGTATACAGCGTACCGAATCACATGTTTCTGACACTTTAACCCGTGCACCCAAGCTTTATTCCCCATCAGCGCACCTGCAGCGCAGCCTTCTCCTCCGTCCGCGACCTATAAGCATCGGCGCCGGGCGTGCCAGCGCGACTGGCCAATCTTGGCTGACTGCCAAAACTCTGATTCATCTGCGTCTGCTGCTGCTGTTGTTGTTGTTGCATGTTGACTTTGTGCTGCGCGGTCGCCATTTGACTCGGCGCACTGCTGTACTCCTCTTGGGGATTTTTAACCCTGAAACATCAGGCACGGGTAATCAGGGTTCATGGGTTGATTGATGGCTCTGCAGGACGCTTGCGCAGAGCATACAATGGCTGAAGCAGCACAGGCGTATGAAACGTAAATTAGATATATGCATAACTTTAGGGAAATAATTACCGGTGGTATAGCATCTTTGACCTGACTGAAATTGGCAGGGACTAACAAAAAACGTACATTTATGGACAACCTTGTTGAATGCAAGATACCACGTGGCTTATTTTTGGCACAGAAACGTAATGAGGCAGAAAGACACAAGAAAGCGGTATGAAACCAGCAAGGGGCACAGTATCCGACGCCCACGCAAATACGAAAAAAACAATAAAACAATTTGGATTAATCAAATACCAGGCTATGCTATTCTATGCTGTATAAAGCACACATTTGGAAATTGTCTTACCCAAAATCGCCCTCAGATTTGGCTCTCACAAACTTATGTCGAAAAGCTGTGAATAGCGGCATGATAGTAGCTGGTCCGATACGAACACTAGTAAAAATAATATTTGCAAGAAATTCCGGGCAATAAATGTCCAACGCAAGTACACTCACTTTGCAAATACAATGGACTGCGTGAACAAGCCTATACACACGTCATGGAAAAGTTCTAAAGAAAATCTGGGGGTTAGGAAACGTTAGTCAACAGTGAAATGAAAAACGATTATTTTTGGCATGATACATTTTCTGATTTGTAATTTCGGCAAAACACAAGCAGAAATATGGGAAACGACTGATATTACATTTTATACAGCGCAACACCTAACATACCGCAAAGGCATTAAACAACAGTTTATTTGACCGAAAACAGGTTTTGCTATTTTCGTTTTCGCCTGCAAAGCGGGTTGTTTGTCACTTCGTGTCAAGTGCCCCGCATCCGCGCTACACAACGGTTAGTTCTATATTACAGTTTTCGCAGCAACAAAAACTTCGTAAAGTTAAAAGTTTTGATCAATGTTTTTGGTTGACGCTGCAGTTCCTGTATGGTACATACCTTGATAGTGCGGTTTTGACAAACAAATGCTCGCGGCAAATGTGGCCTAACTGTAATGTAGTCGACACAAGCCGTACATATGGATGATCGTCGTCGACCTACAACTAACTGAGCGTCGACTACGGGCGGACTTAGGTTGAACACGGAAACCGGAACACAGAAATATTTCCGTGTTCCGTGTTCCGTGAATATTTTTGAGAATCACGGAACACGGAAATATTTCCGTGCCACGGAACACGGAAATGCTTCAGGCACGCAAACGGTGCTTTTGCGGTGGTGATGACAAAAGCCAGCGTGCTGACGTCAAAAGCCCGAGTGTTGACGCAAACAGCAACTACTGACACGGAAATATTTCCGTGTTCCGTGAATATAAAAAATCACGGAACACGGAAACCGGAAATATTTCCGTGAGACGGAAATATTTCCGTGCACGGAAATCCATGAAACTGGCTTGTATGTAAATTATTTCCGTGTTCCGGTTTCCGTGTTCAACCTAAGCCCGCCCTACGACTGTCAACGACCTGCGACGCCAACAGCTTTGCCCTGCAGTAATGTCCGTGTATTTTAGTTTGACGCCGCTACATAATGTGGCTGTTTTTGTGCAACGAACATGAATAAATCGAGTGAGGTTTTTACCGTTAATCGCAAGACAAATACACCTCGTTGACGTCAAAAGATACAGCGGTCCAGCTGTTAGGTGGGCTTCACAATGCATGCGTGTTTGAGTCTCAACACGATTGTGAAGTACAGCCAGGTTCACGCGCAAACGCGCAATGCAATAAGAATTCGGCCTCATGCCACCTTAATCGAATTGATGAAATATCAATGAGCCATTTCTTCAGTATTACTCTTGAGCAACCTGACTGATGTTTCACTAACAGCTGAAGTCAAACTGTTTCAAACTCAGGGTGGTTGAGAGCGTTGAGCGCATCAAATCCAGCACTTTGCGGTTGACATTGTGTACATACTGTAAGCTATTGTTGGAAAAAGTGCACGATATACATTACGAACCAAAGCTAAACTATGCGCTTTGTTGACACACTCTGTCATAAAAAAGCTAGCATTCCACATTGATACCAAAAGCGTACATTCAGTGTACATGCATTTTATCAGTATGTTTTTGGACAATCACCCAGACCGTTTTATGCGTGCTGGAGCAGCTGTCTGTGGGGTCGAGCGCTTGTAAGAGACATTCTGAGAATAACGAATAATGACGCTCAACATGGAACATGGAACAGCATTATTTTAGCAAATTTCCGACATATTTGTACTAATAGTACGAATACGTATGAACACAAGTACACACGAACTTCTGAATAAATGGGGCTAAACCCCAAAAAAAGCAAAATCGCCACACATGCTCGGCACAGTTCCACGAAATTCGTGCGAGTGCGCACATTGATCGCGAAATGGTGGAACGTTAAAAAAGTCCATGAACAGGAACCAAATCCGAATAAGTTTTGAAACACGTGGCTAAACGTTGCGCAACCACGTCAGTAGTAGTTGTAGTTGGCCGCTTCAACCTGGCTATTCCGCTCCAAAAACGTACACAGTCACACACGAGCAACGTGGTTTTTGTGGTACACCTGCTTGCTGCAAGCAAGGTGTACGCTTACGTTACAAAACGATTGTATTGTACGAAAAATATTTCAAGCGCAGAGTATGCAGTCAGCTGGTTGCAGATAAGCGCGTTTTGGTGAGCAATCGAATAATACCTACACAGTTTTAGCCAAAGTTGGAGAGTATACACCTGGCATTTTTGTGTCACAATGTTGAGCAACATTGTGTGTTATCAGCAAAAAAACCGGGTTGCATGTTTATGGTGTTTAACTTATTTTTAGCGAGTGTGTGATAAAACAACGATGGGCTTGGTCCTGAAGCAAACCAATATTCAGTCACCAAACGATAGCAGTTTTCTACAGGCTGTTTGTGTCCAAGTTGGCACAAAATTGATAGCGAAACTTGTGTTTACAATAACTACAAAGGATTAAGAGTAGTGCACAGCGTAATTTATCAAGCTCTGGCAAAGAAAAAGTGACTTAGCTTCAGAGAAAAAGCATTCAACCAGAGTATCGAAGTGTAGTATTACCTAACATGAACCCTGCTCCAAAGGCACGGTGAGCATGGCAACGAAACTAACAAGCTACAGATAAATCTGACATGCTCTCCCCATGATTAACATCCGGGTATCATGCACCATTTAAAGTGCGGCTAAACCCTAGAGCGCTACTAGGGGCACATTTTGACAGTACAGCACAGTTTACTAGGTTTAGCTATACCTGTGCGTGTGCCTTTAGCATTATCAAGCGTGCACAAGCCAAGCAGTTGACAACAACATGCGAAACAGCGTGTGCTTATAAGCTGAAAGGTGGCATGAGTAAGCCAAATGTTTCAGTGTAAGCACCAAGAGGAACGCTTTCGGACCCCGGGCTATTTTAGTCTCAGTTCGGCACATTGGTACCTGAAACCGAAACCAGGGCCTGTTGTTGTTGTCACGCAAACAAACATGAACACGTTATAAGGTTCCACGAGCGGGCTTGCCAGCCAAAGGCACTACCTGTGCAAAACAAACCACAATGCTGGAACATATTGCGCGTGCGCGCCACCGCAAATGGGCACATTTAAAATTCAGACCTGCGTTAGACCTCATAAATACAAACCAACGTCAATGTTGTGCCAAATTGGGACCCACACACACAGTGGTCAGACATAAAAATACCGGCTTTCGAAATAAACAACAATTTAACCGTCCCCGCAAGCTGTTGTGCGAACATGGTTCGGTAATATGATAAAACTGACAATGATGATATACATTACCACGGAGCATTTGGGGCTAATATCCAGAAAAACACACTCTGTTTGTTAGCGAAGAAAGAGAAACGCTCAGTTTCTAGTGTTCGTTGTCGAACTTTACGAACTACCCATGCGACAGACTTGTGGAAATTCGACATTCAAGTGTCAAAACAGATATTTGACACAAATGTGCGAAAGTGCGAGCTATGTACGCGGAATCATGCGATCAAAATCCGACATTTATGTATAGGTATTCAATATTGCTCGGTCATTTATTATAGGACATGTGAACTCTACAGGTGCCAGCCAACTGCCCACCCCATATGGAGGCATTATTCGTTTTGCAAAATGCGGTGAAACGCACGGGCACAAAGGCAGCAAATCGTAGTGTAATAATAATTCCAGCAAATGCGCACAACAATCAGCATGCATGCAGCACGCAGGCTAGCGCGCACAATGACAATAATAGGATATGCACGCAAAGTGCGTTGCGCATGCAACATACGGGTAAATTTGCGTGCACCAAATGTTTCTGATTTTGAGTAATGTTCCCAGTCACTTGAGGCAGCCCAGTAATCAAGCAAGTACTTGAACCCTATTGATTCCTTAAAGAAACGTTAATATCGGCGCGCCTGACCGCGAAATCAAAACAAACGACAGCAGAACTTCACGTGGCTCTTGGGAAATAAATTCAACCAGAACGTCATGCTGGGAAAGTTCACAGATCATAGAACTGGAGATTTGTGCAGGTATGTAAGTAATCAATTCCCTAGACAGATTTCGTCAAATGAAAGTTCCCGAATTAAGCAAAGCTTCGCGAATACCCGTAAGCGGTTTAAGCAATGTCGATATACCAGCGTGATCCCATAACACTGGATCTGCCTCTTTGGCTCCTGAAAATGACATCCTATCGAAAGCCATACAGGCATGTCGATCGAGCGTGTGGGCGGCAAAAGAAAATATTTCCATCCAGTCATTACATGGAGTTGTTTCGGCTGCACAAACCTATCGAACATAATCGAAGTCTCGCGTTCACTACGATATGCGTGCATCTGGTCGACGGATGCACTGCGCGGAATCTCATAACCTCCTCCGCCGCGGTGATATGCCCGATCCTGCTCGGGGCTGGGGGTGGCACTTTTGGGATGTGCATCCATGTAGACTACCGCTCTGTTTTTGTACTTTTGTCCACAACACCGTGGACACGGCCGTCTATAGCAATGGTGTTGGTGCTGGTGGTGTGGACCACCAGTCGCTGTATAATGGGCCTGACGTTGGGATGAATGGTCCTGCTTCATTTGCGACCGCGTTGGATAGACGCTAATTCTGGCCATAAAAGCACACTTTGGCGGCTATTTTTTGTCAGGCTTTGGCGTTTGCTTGTTTAACTGGCGTGTTTAGTTTGCCAAAAAACCGTACTGCCGTTATGGTAAACTTTTAGTGTAGTGGCTGGACACCGCGCTTGGAAAATACACATAACATCGGCTAACGCTAATATTTTGCCAACAAATGTCTTTGAAATCGGACAATGCATGAAAGATTTGAACAAGTGTGCACCTTATAACGGTGGAACGGTAGCCCAAACACATGGCAAAGGCGAGTCGGCACAAGAAGTTGGAATATGGGCATGCCAATGTTTCGTCAGAATCAGAATGACTGATTCATTTGTAGCATACAGAACTCGATACATATTACCAAAATAATATTTTTCGTTCCACGCGATATCAGAAACGCATTCAAACCAGGCACGGACACAGAAACATAGAGGCAAATCAAACTGACAGGTGCACAATAGGAACGATGATTAATCCCGAATATTTGGAAAACCGAGCCATTTTTAGTTTAGTGACTCAGACATGCACTCATGGCACACAACGTCAAGTGGGTTCGTGTCCATTTTCGGTATTTAGAATGACTTCACTACCACAATACGAGCTTGAGATATACCGCGATGACTAAAGCCAGTCAAAAAAACGGAACAAATGAAGAAATATCTTTGTCAAAAATGGAAAACAAGCAGAAAAGTGACGCATGTGCGATGTCAACCACGCGGAGTACACACCAAGTCAACCACGGCGCATTTGTATGCACGGACCGACTTCGGTAACGCACAAAATATTACCACAGCAAGCAAACTTTTACAAAAGACATAAACAAATCGATTTCAAACAAATAATCAACAAATAAATGCGTAACACCACATTCCTGGAGGTTTTCATTTGTGGCATTCAATGTATACGGCCTTTCCTTCACAGATGTGCACAACGTGCGCAAGCAGAAAAACTTTCGCTGCACCACCACAGCAGCAGTGCAGCGTACAGGTTGACAGACTTGAGGGTTGCATGTAGTTGTTGCGTGCACAGCAGTGTGTGCAGCCGGTCGATGTACACTAGGCTTGCAGCACAGTCTGTGACACAAAACGCGACAAGCCTGTGGAATGCGGTTTGCATCCTACATTATGCGTGCATCTGATGTTGTTAACGTGTATGTAATCTGGCAGCAACCTATGCAAGGTGTACCCCACAGTGCGCCTGCACACAGCAACCAGCGTGCGCGCGCAACTGTACAAGCACACGCCAACCAAGTCACCGCTGAGAACCCGTTTCGGTTCAGATTCATAAGCCCACCTTGGGACCTGCCCAAATAAAATTTTTCATGGTGCAATACTCGACGTGTCCGTAACTCGTATAATCACCGTCCGGTTTTCTGACGTTTTCGCTGTGTATATGAGATGCGCGCGTTTTGATTTCCAGCGCCCTGCCTGAGTTGCTTGGCTTGCTGACTGGCTGTGCACGTTTGCCAAAACATGTCGCGTGCGCTGCAGTACAGTGTGACAGAGAATAACCTTCCTCGTTGACGGTACTTCAGCCGTTGATGCGACAGGGACTTCTCGTCCACCCAATTTTATGCTGGTATAGGAAAGACGCGCAAACGACAAGGTTATGATGGAACTTGACTTTTTTACTGGTAAAGCAGCGCAGTACAACAACATGCACTGAATTATGAGCCTCATGAACCTTGGGAAAAATTCGAATATGCATTTTTGTTGCACAGCATGAAAGGGCATCAAGTTTACGCCCAAAATGCAACAGTAACATTTATCTGGGTTTCGCTTCCAAATTTGGGAAGAAACTAATAAATTCACATGTGTCGTGTTGCGCCTGGGGTGACTCATTTGGAATGATGTTGGGCTTTGAGCTATTGCAAAGATGGGGAATCAAAAGAAACTTTGCAAAATCGCAACTCAAAATGAGGAATCGTAAAACGGAGAATGCAAGCGGAAACGATAAACCGAGCAATATACTTTCAAAGATTCTGAAATACATACCCTACCGCCTGACTTTCCTAAGTTATGAATGACCAATCATAGTCGACTAACAGGCAGACCGAAACCAATACGTCATATCATTTGGTGACAGCCGGTCATCAACTGGTCAGCCTTTCTATCTTAGTCGCGTAGCGAACTGGGTAATGTTAAGGACGACTTTCTTTTATTCGTCTATTTCGTACGTACACACCGTATGTACCTTAAAGGTATTCTTATCCCGTTTCCTTGTCTGACGTGAACTACTATGCGTGGATTGGATGAGATACAAGTGCTATACATATGCAGTTGTTCAGGTATTGTCCTTGTCATTTGCACAATCAACCCAAAATCGATTTTTTGAGTCTCTTGAGTCGTCATAAAAATTAACGGACCAGCCGAAGATCCACTTTTAGCCACGCTGAATTTCGCGGGGGACCGAAATAAAAAAGTGAGGCAATGTCCAGTTTGCGTCCACCCTATATGCGCGCCCGGGTGTGTACACAATGTTGGACACACCGCATTACATGGGTATGCATCTTTGCAAGGTTGTTTACAATCCGTAATGTCAGCACTGACTGTCCGCTTCCATGTTTGGTGATCTAACGTCCGAGCGCTCTCCTTTTGGACGCGAACTGCATACATATCTTGATGTGAGATCTGTTACGGTTCTGGCGGGATCGAATTATAAATATTTCTGAACATGAATTGACCAGGTTTGCGAAAATTTGGGCGCGGTGCGCTATGCCATCCGATCAACTTATCTTCACCTGCTGAAATTTTGTGTCTTGTGTGTTTTGGCTTAGAATATGTAAGGCCAGGGTCAAATGATTTTCACTTTCTTTCAAAAGCGTGTGTTTGATCAAATCAACGTTGGTGGAGAAACAAAAAATCGGTATAGCGATTATGAGCTTCATTAATTTTCTCGAAGCCCCTTTGGGACTTCTCTCAAAAAATGTTATAAGGAATGAATATTGAAGCTTAGCACTACCGTGTTAAGTTTAATATCGTCCTTTTATATCGCGTAAGGAGCGCGCACTCAATTTCGTTAAGTACCACAAGTAAAACATCAGCGTCGGACGTACCAGGTTTGCTGTGTATGCATGTTAGTTTTGCTGCGGTACTAGTCCAGCTAGCCCCCAACGGTAGTTTAGGTTTGGGCTTAGGTTTAGGCTTAGGCCTACATTTAGGCGTAGGATTGGGCGTTGTGATAACCTTTGGTTTATGCTGCCACTTAGCTTACGCCTGAGCCCAACTGTAGGCCTACGCCTAAGCCTAAGCTAAAACCTAAACTAGCGCTGGGGCGAGCTGGAATAGTGCCATGCACAAACACAGGGCACCTACAAAACCTGACCACACAGAGTTGTACTACTCGGTCGGAACTTCTTCTCATTGTGTTGTGGATTATGGCATAATATTGATTTGAAGTAGAACATCTTACTGCAACAACGGTCACTTTCGACAATGAAGGCCAAGCATCGCAGGTGAAGCATCAAGCACAAAGCAAAGCATTTAGGAGCTTCCAGCGGAAGTCCGTCGCAAAATACACTTCCGGCAAAAAACAATTACGAGACCCATATTTTGGAAAATACGGATTGTAATTATTTATACCGAGTTCGCAAAATGGCATGGGAGTGTGCTCAATACATATGTACGGCTGACGTAACATCAAGTTTATTTCACGTGGTGATATCTAGTTCGTGTTTGTGCTGAAGTTCTCGGCGTAAATGCATCACAGTACTAGAGAAAAACACCTGTTGTCGAACATGAATATACAAAAAATCTCAAAGCCGACGTGACAACAAAGGCATTGAAACACAGACGGTCACAGCGTGAAGAAGCACAGAACCAGTGCACAATGTGCTCAGCCGGCGTTGATGTTTCACCGACGCTACTTATCCACGCTTAACGTCCGCAAACCACTTACTCGATATAAAACAACTTAATATTAATCTTATTGAGCAGCGCGGTAGTGCTGTCCACAATATGGTTCTTATTAAAGTTAATGCCGGTTTTTTGGGCGGACTTCCTGTTGGAAGCTCCTGATAATTCAGGATGGATGCTCAAATGTGACTTTGTTTATTCGTGCTGGTGGTGTCAATTATTTCCTACAAATCAGCTTTCCTTTCTTAGTGAAATGACGGGCGAAAGTACCCAAAGTTTCAGAAACCGGGGATTGGCGGCAACTTTTTGTCAGTTCTTCATTTTCTCACTTTTCGTTAAACCAGACCTGCTTTATGTGCATAACAGTAGACACGGCAATTTAGCGTGCGTTCAACACTTAGTTTTGAGGGCTGTATATCGTTCCCTCTGTTTTGCAGATCCTTCTTAACAAACATCTTGCCTACGACTATACGTTCAGCTGCACGCTCCGACTACGAACATAGCAACCACGACTAGGTTTGCCGAAAACATCGATATTTTCTATAACCAATCGGCTCATTATGAAACAAAATGCCAAAGATTGAGCTCGAGTTCAATGAAAGACCCAAAGCACATCATTCGGACATTGTTCGCACACCATTGTCAGAGTCGTACCATTTTCCAGATTGGGGACTGAGTTGGCAAGTCAATGTGTTTAGGTTTACATACATCTGTTCAGTCCTTCCTCCCTCCCTCACTACATACCATGGTCAGCCTTTGCCACAAATCAGTGCCATTCATGGCAGAAGTATACCTGCTTGCGTCGGTGTGTGTTCGACACCATCGTGCAGCCTTTGCATGCTAACCAAGTCAGGCCTGCATACCAGCGTGAGCTTATAGTTATTTGCGCGCGCGCTCAAAACACATAATGAAATGCAACGAAGCGTCCGGCGCGAACGAACCACAGGAGAACATGGTCGATAAGCGCACGCAAGGTGGAGGTCATATACGGAATGTGATGCGCTGGGGTGTGGGTGTTTCAATATTGGGTATACGTACTGTGATTGTGAAGAGGCAATATACTGCACTGTGGCCTTTGTGCTGGTTTGTACTCAATCACGCCAGGACTGATGCTCTGACTGAGTCAAGCAAGAGCTTCCTTTCTTGCTCTTCTCTCGTCTGGTTATTTTTGCGACGGTTCGCGCCAATGGGTGCCCGAGGCAAACCAGGATGTTCCCGAGGCAAACACGAGAATATGGTTCCTTGACTCATTTCGGAATTGTTTGGTGTTCTCACTCGACGACCATTTCGCTCTCCAAATAAGTAAAACAAGCTCGCAAACAGTCCCTTAACAAGCATTACCAAATTCGACGGCTTATTAAGGTGGCGTTATGCCGTGTCCGCGTGAGCACGACAACGTACATATATACATACATACAGTAGACGGTTGGTTTCGTGCATGCGACAAGGGGTGCTAGCGCTGGACACGTGAACAAACGCGATCATCGAATGGGACAAATTGTCTGCGAACGTTGCGAACACAATCACAGCTCGAGAATAATTTTTTCTAGTTCACTTGTTCGGTCAATACACAAGTGCCAACAACTACTGTCCGCGCTGACCAACTTTCATACAAATGCATGTAGTTCTCCAGCTCAGATCAACACCAAATGGCTGCCGTACCATCTTTGTAACCAAAAAAACAATCCTGGAAACGCCAACGACAAAGATTCCGCCCTATGTACAGTATGTGCACTTGCTTGGTGTTATACATGTAGGTAAAAATAATGAGTTTGGCCGCGCATTGCTGGACAAGCTTCCAAACATGCATCCTTCTGGCCCATACCTCATATGGCAGGAGACTTTTATTTGTGTTTTTGTATGCACACTAGACTTGCCTGTTTTTGCGCTGCGAATTGGAACCTGCTTTGAATTGTGCCCCGACAGCAGTTGCTCTGCGACCGCAATAGCTTTGTTACTCATTGAGACCTTTTTGTTCGAACTGTCGGAGCAGAAACCGAGAGCAACGATGTACAATACAATGTCGGGGCGTATAGGTACGTACAGTATATGTACATACATACCTAGGCTGTCTTTTCCACCAAACCGTGGTCATTCCAACTTTTGCCAGTTCACCAATGATTTGCAGCTCAATACCATCAAAGGAGACTTTAACCCAGTTTAAATCTTAACGTCCTGCTGCCACAAGACACAAGATAATCTACTGTATAATGTGCATAATGCCCCATTTGGTGAACTTTGCTGTCACAACAAATCCAAACGCACTTATGGTGCTCGCACTCTCCGTATACATCAGTTAAGAAAATGCTCTGAACGCGTAATGGTGTTCCTCGCAGCGCCTATCTGTCAATTTACGTTTCTCGGAAGCATTATGCTGAGCTGCGCTGCGTGTGTCTGACGTAAAGTGTTTCCCGCGCCCCTATCAGTTTGATTAATTTGCTCTGAGGCAAAAAAAGTCTGACTGTCCACAAGTTTTCGAAACTCAGCAGACCCAGGGCGTTAGGTCAGTAACCTGCTTATACAATATGTACCAGTTGTTCATGCTTTGGCATAGTAAGCACATTTGGTCAACAAAACGATTCTGGCGGCCTCAAGAGCGTGTCTTACTGATCTCATGTGTCGCACTGGATTGCTTAAGTTTCTCTTTTCATTTCTAAAGCTATTTGCGATTCTGCACGGATTGAAAAATATCGTTTTGTCAATGTACCAACCAATGTTAATCCAATTATCCGGCCACACTTTCTTTAGTTTTTCTCAGTAGCTCCAGCTTTGGTTATAGCACGTTATACAACTACGACGCAACGTTTTCAACCGGTGTTGCAACATGTTCCTTATGCTAACAATCATATTGGGCCATGCGCTAGCCGAAACAACAACGCATCCACCTGCGTTGGCAACACAGGTATAAATTGGCGGAAAGCATGAGAGTTGAAAGTTGAACGACTGACTGGCACTTCTGGTGTAAATATTGAAAGATTGTTGAGAAATTATACCAACCCTTACTTTACTTTCTTCTCCTCAGGTCACAATTGTGATTGAAAGTCGCTCTTTAGCTGAAGACGCCCAGCTGACAGCATTGGCTAATGACATGTTTCAGGTGAACCATATACTGAAAAAGCGGTCACACACTACACTACACTACAGCTTTGTCAGTTTTCGTTCAGGAAATCTTCGGTGAGTTCTACTTGCAAACGAATCCCATATCGGGGCGCGGTGAGCTGATCGGCATGAACATCGTTCGGATGACCGACTACGCCAATAGGAGAAAGTCAGCTTCGTGTTCTTTGGATATGCGTCTTGTGTTTATTTTCTCAAATCGTTTTCTGATATCTTGACATCAAACGCTTGTTTTCAGCGCGACGAATGCGCCCGAGCAGATCATTAAGTCGATTTGTAGCAAAATGGTTGAGCGGCAATTGGTGGCCATATTGCTGCATCCGAGCATGCCCAATTCGGTAACGAGCTCAGACTCTCAATCTTTCAATCTTTTATGTGCAATTTGCGAGCTGATGTTTCAGCGGCGCATGCGCAATATTGCGTGTTCGCTGAGTTTCTACGATGTTCCCGTTGTGGATGCCTCCGATCGATCCGTTCTGCATGTGAACAGAGTTAGTTTGACCTTGTCAGTTTAGCACTGAACACTGGACAATTGATGTCCTATATGTGTCCTAGTGTACTATCAACGACGAAACATCGATTTTATTATGATTTACCTCTTCACCATGATGTACTTGCCATTCGATACGGAATCATCGGTGGAATCGAATCGAGTCATAACCTTGCAAATCCAGGATAAAGTCATCCGAATTCTGCCGACGTGGTCCGCCCAGAGCACGATTCTGTTGAAATGGCTGGCGGCAATGACCTACAACACAATTGGCATCGTCACAGAACGGGGATCGGACGAATCCGAACATTTCCTTCATAATTTCGAGATGAAGGCCGATAAGACGAAACTTTCGGTCAAACCATATAGAAGCGGAAATATTTTGAATAAAATTGTCGCTTTTTGATTCGCATTTTGCCTTTTATTTCTTCAGATTCAAACCGAAATTTCCATTGATCACAATGGCAACTGGTCGTCCTATGCACAGCTGCTGAACGATGCACCCACCAATGTTTGGGTGTTGGATGCCAGGTAAACCATATTCGTTTTTTTTGCCCGAGACTGTTTTACATTCAGATTTTCCGTCATCTAACAAAAAGGGATCATTCGACTTTTGCATTCGTTTTTGAAAACAGAAACCAGAATTTTTCAGTCCCAAGATGGCCACACGGATTTTTTCCGAATTGGCCTGGCAACGACCGAATATCGTCTGGCTGATCACCGAGCGCGTCCTGCCAGCGCACAACATCCCACAAGGCAGTCTTGCTGTTCGGGCTCATTTGAAGGTGGGTCATTTCAAGAAATATTCCAGCAGCCCACGACATTTTGCTGGGTTTAATTTTATAGACCTTCTATTCTTGCAGTGTGTATTTTTATGCTTATTTGTGGGCACGTGCAACTCGTGGTGGCAGGACGTTCGTTTTCAAAATCAGTCACTTGCCATTTGGCAAGTCATCCAAAATTTTACTTGCCAAATCCCAAATTCACTTGCCGAATGTAAGTCCGCCCTAAAACAGTCATTTTGAACACATCGTTTACGAAAGTGTGTTTTATGAGACAAAACACGCTATTGCACGCAATTGCACGCTGTTGTACCACAATTAAATGCTTTCCGGCCGGCCAACTTAGTAACTTTCCAGGACCCGGCCGGTTCTCTCCGGTCAGCCATGTGGGCGTCACGTGTGGGTTTGGCCAAACAGGCAGCAATGACCAGCAAGGCACCATCCATTCCAACCGGTAAGCACACAAGTGGTTCTTTTCTGCATTCTAATGAACCTGAGATTCAAGTTTGACTCTGCTGATGTTGCTGATACTCTTGAAGTTCCGCCTCTTTGTTGCAAACCCAGCAGCTGAGAGGAGAACCCGAAATTCCAGGGGGTTAAAAAATCCTTGTGGCAACTTTTTCACGTAGCCGGTCACATTTAGTTGTTCTTTGCAGCGACTTGCAACGATACGAAATGGACTAAAACTCGTCACGCAATGCTTAGTAGACTCAGCCACTTCAATCTCGATGCGTGAGTGTGCACTTTCTTTGCCAAATGTACTATGCTGCATCTGATTAATTGGTATTTGTTGAACAAAGGTTATCATGTTCCGTGTTTGCATGAAAGCATTATTAGACAAATTCTTTGACACAACAAGAGTAATTTTTTTCAGACAACTGGAAGGCTGGGAAGTCAGCTTGTTGCAGTGAGTTTTGCGTGTGTGCTTCACTCTGATGTTTCATGCACATGCTCAGCCAGGGGATATTGTCGTTAACTATGTGTGCTCACCACGAAAGAAATGTGATGCCAACGCTTCGGCTAGATACCACGGATTGACCATAGACCTTGTACTTCGTTCTCTAAGAGAACAGAAAACCAATTCTCGCGCGATGCTTGGCTGCCGAACGCGCGACAGCCAATCAGCGTTTGATAATTTGTTCTCTGTTCTCTCTGAGAACTATGTATAGGCCTTGAAGCATGGCACATTACCCTACGCTCTTCTTTCTTCAACTGAGAAGTTAAGATGAAAATGTTTGAAAAAAACTGTTCTTCTCATGCCTGAATTGCAAGAATAACTTTTGACCGAACTTTTTCCCCCACAATACATCAGAAATGTTTCAGTACGATCCGTAGTTCAAGTGTAGCGAACGACAGTGATCGCAGTGTGATTGCGTTCAATGAGAACGGCGAACGTATTCTTGCTGCTTATGATTTGCTCAACCGGAACACGAACTTAAAGTGGACCATTGTCGGCCAGTACGTCCTTGATGATCAGGTGTGCTTTGATCTCATAACTTGCACACTTTAGGCTTGCCTGTCCAAATGTTATTATTTTGTCTTTTCTTTATTAGACGCACACAAAGAAAGCAAGAATGAAAATCGACTTCAACGAATCAGCAGTGCAATGGCCGGGTAATGCGACCGCGAAACCGAGTGCTATCGCATTGCCTACGCATCTGCAGGTCAGCTTCAAAGAATTGTAGGGCCTAATTAGAAACAGCATTGTTCATATTTCAATTGTTTTGCAGGTGGTATGCGTGGAGGATCGCCCCTTCATGTCCGTACTGCATCACAATGTTCTGAATCCTGACGACTGCTATGGAAATGTTAGATTTTTCTTGAGATCTTCAAATGTTGACACACATTCCGACAAGTCACACATTATCCAAGCCTATAGGACACCATCAGAATTCCGTGCCGCAGACTTGGCGCGCCATCAGATGCCCCCTGGCAGTGTTGTGAAGGTCTTGCTGTTGATATGGTGGAATACCTTCGTACGGCATCAGTTTTGCCTGTCAGGTGGGGGCAGTTGCTTCGATGTTTGTTTTTAGTTTCTTCCCAAGTCACTTATCATATTTTTTTCACTCCTTCAGCTTCACATTGAGTCTCTTCTACACGCACACATACGGAGCGAAGGACATCAGAAGCGGTGAATGGAACGGAATGATTAAGAGTCTGCTATCGGTAAGCGGTCAAATTTTAAATAGTTTTAATCAAAATTATGAAAACAAATTCTTGAAATTTAGGGTGAGAGCGATCTGGCCATTGGTGCACTGTCTATCAGTGATGCACGGTCCTCCGTGGTCGATTTCAGCATTCCTTGGCTATACCACGGAATAACGATTTTGGAGAAGAATGTTAGTTTTTGCGTAATTTTAGGATAATTGAAGTCTAAGCGACGCAGGTATTGAAATTGGTTTTTGCTTGATCCCCATCAGCCATTATGATGGAAGTTTTGACTCTACATAATTCTTCGTTCAGCCATCCCTCAAGGATATCGATCTCAAAATGAACAAAGATCTTGAGTGGGTTGGTACAGCACCGTTTGTGAATGGGTGTGCAGCGTAACGTGTCAAGGCTACATAGGTATTCGTCAGTCTTGTTCGTTGTCCTGTACCCTTGTGACCGCACACAAACACCATCGTTATCACGAATGTTGGCCATCAAGAAAGGGTCCATTGTCGCACAGTGTCCAGCCACACCAACTGCACCAAGTGCCAACATGCACAAGACAGTGCCAGAGTTATGCGTGCAAGTGTCAGTTTCAATCGCAATCAAATCAATGAGTTACACAGATGCACTTAAATCGACTACTTTCGTTTTGACACCATGTGCTTTTGTTGGTGATTGAAACTCCACATTACTGTTCCGAGATGTTGAGGACACCCTTGGGCGAACTGTTGTAAAGGATTCTATGTGTGTGTGAGAAGACGTGACGTTACCGTTGTTGAAAGTGTAATCACAATATCGTATCTGTGTTGTCTCACGTTCACCCAAAAGCCGACCGATCTGACAAAGTTGTACGTATCTTCGTCTTCCAGATTCCCCGTCGCTCAGCCCTCCAATCGTTCATGCAGCCCTTCAAGTGGGAGCTGTGGGTGTCCATTGTCGGTGCACTGTTTGTGATTGGAGTCGCTATGTTCCTGTTGGATGGATATTCGCCCTTTGAACGCTACAAGCGCAAATTGGAGGAACGTGAGTGTTGATTTTGTGTGTTCTACATAAAATATAATGGGCTCATAAAGGTCTCACGCAGCTGACGTTCCAGAAGAATTTGATGAACGCCCCCTGGGCTTGGATGGAGCGTTGCTTTTCGTGTGGGGCGTGTTGCTGGACTCCGGTATCGGAGAACGTTAGTCCCTCTTCGTCGTAATCATCTGAAGGATATTATTCACATCACATACGCAAACCGCATTATTTTAGGATCCCCTCGCGGCCTGGCGGCTCGTGTTGTCGGCATGACCTGGTGTGGTTTCAGCATGATCATGGTCGCGTCGTACACGGCCAATTTGGCCGCGTTCCTCGTATTGGATGAACCGAAGACGGGCGTGTCTGGAATCACTGACACACGGGTACGAAAACGAGGAGGGATTAGTTGCTGAATTTCGACGTCCAAAAAAGCAGACACATGATTTGCGACAGCTTGCATGTGACAATCGCCAAGTGATACACGGCCTTTATCGTTTGGCCTGAAACGGTGCCAAACTTGTACTTCTTATCCGATACAAGCTGATGTTTCAGTTACGCAACCCATCCGGCAATTTCACATTTGCCACCGTGCGTCACAGTCGGACGCATGAATACTTTCGACGTCAGATCGAGTTGGCGACCATGGCCAGGATGATGGAACGTACCAACTACGACACCGCTGAGAACGCGATACGGGCGTTGAAACAAGGGTGGGTGCGGCGGCAATTGCTGTAAATAATTTACTTGACTTGACCATGTCGGCAAATTTTTGAGTTCCACAAAGTGAAGTGGATAGTTCGTTAGCCAATCCATAGTGAATATCTACATAGTTTGGTGACGGAAAGCCCTGTCTCTCGCGATTGTTTCACTGCATCGTAGCCATCTGGTGTATTCGCACAGACGATAGTTTCAATTCCAGTACCCTCCACGCGTTCATCTGGGACTCCACCTTCCTCGAGTACCACGCAGCGTTGGACTGCTCCCTTGGATTATCAGGCGCCTTATTTGGCCAGTCCGCCTATGGCATTGCGCTGCAGAAGGACTCGCCGTGGACTCGGCTGTTGTCGTTGGCGGTGCTGCATTTGATTGAAAGTTGGTGTGCTGATAATGCTTTATGATCGTGTTCCCAGACAATGGGGTTAATCGGAAACTTTCCTAACATATCCCCAATGGGGGTTAAGTCAAATTGTTTGCCAATTCCCAGATGGCACAATTGAACGACTAGAGAACCAATGGATCAATGATGCAAATGGAGACTGGAAATGTCCGACAATCGATAAAGCACCGGCGAGATTGGCATTGACAAATATGAAAGGTGACGTTTCACAATGATGAACAGACATGAAATCCAATCTATTAGTTCATTGCAGACGGTTTCATACTGATCGCTGTTGGTGTCGTTATTGGTTTGGTATTGTGCGCGCTGGAGAGACGATATCGACTTCGAAAACTTCGGAAGGAACAGAAAGCACGACAAAGCTCGATGGATAATGAATATGCTGGTGAGGATGCCGAGCCAATTTCGCATTCATATGCCGCAGTCGTAGTTAAAAGAAATTTTTCCAGATGTCAGTTGTTGTTCAAAGAAGCAACGCAATTCGCGAGCGGCATGTGCATGCTCAAGCAATCTCTCGCCGAGCAACAATCCTAGACAAAAACTTCTCGCCAATCACGAATCGAAGAAACTTGAAGTGCAAATGAGTCGCGACTCGCCTGTAAGCCCGAGTGAAGAACAAAATTCAGCGGTTTATAAGAACGCTGTCAATTCGAAACGAAGATCAGAAGCTGATGAAGGTTATTTGAAAAATTTGCTTTTTTAAAATTTTAGCAAAAGATCAGAAGCCGATAAAGGTTTCTTAATACATTTTTTTTAATTCTAGCGAAGTGTTCCACCAGGCTTTTGATTGGATAGGTTTGCATTTTGTGAACCCAAAAATTAAACAAGTAAGCACCATTCAGACGCGTGCTGCAGCTGCTCACCACTAGTTTACCGTCGATCGGCCCAAAATCGAAAATCCGCCAGTTCAAGGTCAGCAATGGTGAACTGCGGATCACCCGATCTCGACAGACGAAGCCCGTTGCTTTGTAAAGGTAACCTTATTTTTTACTGCTGTGAAACAGGAATTATGCTGAGCTTGTTCAACATCATGAAGACAACATATGCTTAGAGCTACCCCAGTATTTTCGCGCATCATGAAAGAAGAAGCAGATTGAACAATAACGACATACCCGTGTACTCCTTTCTCGCAGTGATAAAATCTGGCTAATGTTTCAGACGACCTGTGCAACGAGCCCGTCCACCGTACCGAATGGCTGCAGCAGCAACAACAGCGCTGGAATAACGGTCCCGCCGGCGGTCTAGGCCCGTCACCATTGCTCGGACGGCGACGTACCGTCAACAGAGTTGTGCACCAACACCGTCGACAGAAAAACAACGCCAATTTGATGAGCAGCTCGAATCCGAGTCTGAGACGGGTCGAGCTGAGCGGACCCATTCAATCAGCTGGAGTTCACCATCACCACTACAACAGCTCGCGCAGTCTCATGGCCCCACCTCCATACAGTCTGGCTATTCGCACAAGACAACGATCCGGACCGGAGGCACGAGAAGGCGCCGCCGAAGCAGTTGGCAGGTCAAGGCCTGATGAGGTCCAGGCTGGATTCACGCCCCTGTTCCAAGCCAGGGTGCCACTGACAAATGCAGTGAGTGCGCAAGAGAGGAAAAATGCCGCCGGGTTGGACACGGCAGGCAGAAAACGATCGGTGACTATGATTTGATGCTTAGTTGAGTGGAAACTTAGTTGTTTATTGTGATGACACATTTATTCCAGTTCATGGGCTTTGCAGGTTTTTGTGTCAGGTTGTGATACGTACATTTAGAACAATATCAGACTTCGTGATCGGATCGGATATGCGATCTGTGTTGGTCACGTCACTCTATTGAATTAGGAATACTAAGAAAGTTTGTGATGTCACTAATTTTGTCCAGCGTAAAAGATGTTCCCCGACCTGAAATGAGCTCATAAGCCATACGAAATCAGTAAATTTCTTGATATCCTTAGTGCAAGAACCACTCGCTACCGTGGCAAGTCACAACCAATCCGATCAAATCACCAAGTTTGATAACGCTCCATGCGCTCTTTCTGAATGCTAGATCAACACTGTCGCATTCACATTTAATGAAAAAATCTGTGCACTGATTGTTAGCTTTGTTCTGAACAAACCAAGTGCAACAAAAGTTTATGCCGTATTAAACCAAATTTGCTCGATTTATCACAGCTTGCCTAAATCTGCTAGACAACACTTGGTCTGATCCAATCGTCAAATTGATCAGGGGCTGGTGTAATCTCGACTTGTGGTCTATCGCTGTCTATGAGAGCCGCTTGTGACCTTTCAGTGGACTTGATTTCACCCGACCAGTTCGATTTTTCATCTTCTGGCTCGCCGCGACAGCACCTCTGAAAAAAGAAACCGGAGAAAATTCTCACACGCACTTGAGAAAAATATGAAGCGTGCGCACCCTTATTTTCATGAACACATATGCAAACCACAACGGCAGGCCAGTGAACATCATTACGGAAACGGGCATGACCAAAGTGAGGTCGGAATCGGGACTCGACAGTGACATTTGGCAGATGAATATGGCAATTGCTGCAAAGGTAGCAACTCGTTATAAAGTTTAGCAATCCGTCGTTGCCGGAATGTCTTTCTCAAGTAAAAAACATACGATATTCCGTCTTATAAAAACACTGCTGGCGACTTTGTCCGCGAAACAGGCTTGAGCAACACATGATTATTGAATCATTTCTTGCGAGACACACTGTTTGTTACCACACAACATTCGCCTACTTTCAGAATTTAGCCAAATGGTGCACCAAGCCATCATCAGTCTCAAATGACAAACCAACACACCTCCATTCTGCACACCGGTCTCAATGCCGATGGTGATGGCATCCTTGAAGCTCTGCCTAAACGCAAATCTGGCGACAACGAAACTCATCGCGTAACCAGTCCACGGCAGACAAAGGCCTGGTATCAGAGTGTACCAGTGCATGATATGGAAAATGTAGGTGTTGATGAAACACGACAGAGTGATCAGACAGGCCTGAAACTTGCAGTTTTTTTGGTTTAAAAATTAGATCAATATGAGCCTCAAACAACCAACCAGAAGAACCAGGGTAAATACTTTGACGATTTTCTTGAACCAAGGCACCGAGTTCGGTTTCCAATGTGCGACAAGCATGCCAATTACAATTGGAATTAGTAGACCCAACAAAGAGTAGACCATGTTGGCTATGGGCAACACAAGCGTGCCGGCGTAGAAATACCGACCGGCGGTATACAGCCAGGCGGGCATCATGACTGAAAGCGGAAAGAAAAAGGAGTTCTTTGTTTTACGCACGCAGTTGGTGTCGAGAATAAAGCTCATTTGAATTGTCTGCACTGGCTACCCAAAAGCAAAAAACGGCGCACGATAACGTACCCACTTGTGAGTTGTGACATGTTGCGTTTGAAACCCCTACAGCTTTGCAGGCCATCCTCAGGGACGGAAGCACTAAGACAACCAAATTAGCAGATCTCTAATCATGAGAATACAAAGTCACTCACAGAGGGCTGCAACATTCGAAATAAACGTCATCGTAACTGACAAATCGAGGTTCCCATCGAGCAGAAGTGTCCAAAAGTTCGAAGAACCCCCTCCAGGGGAACAGCCGACCGCAAAATAGCCGAATTGAAGACTCGGACGGCCGGATATGAAGAGGATGGAAAACATGAAGGCGAGCTGAAATTAAATACAGTACCAGCTGCAATTTTTTGACTGATTGGCGGCAAAGCCTGCCGTGCCTGCAGGCGCAGGCTCAATACAAAAGATAGCAGTGTGCCGCGCCTGCAGGCTTTGCAGGCTCAGTGCATAAGCGGTCGCATACGAGCCTGCCGCGCCTGCCTGGCGCGGTGATTACACTGCTGCGCTTGCTTGTTTGTGTGACATTTAGGTTTCAACATTTTATGTCTTTCTGCGATATTTGTCCGCTTGTTTTTTGTCCGTCCATCATGCCGGTTCGTAATGGATGTGGCATTTCAATTCGAAAGCTGAAACAGAAAGTTCGTCAACTACAAATGGTAAACCACGAACGAAATGGTCAGCGATTATCGCATTTTGTGCGCTAAACCATCAAATAAATGCACCACCTTGGGTACAAAAAACCACCAAATATAGTATGAGCTTGTCTGCGCTTTTTGAGTGTTTGGTCACTTTTCGGAACATGAATAAAACGTCAAAAGTGGTTTGTTTGTCAAAAGCAGCGATGTGGATAAAATGTGACTTTGGTTGCAGTTTTATTGTTCGTTTTTGCAAGGCATTTGCTCGGACAAACGGACAAATATCGCAGAAAGACATAAAATGTTGAAACCTAAATGTCACACAAACAAGCAAGCGCAGCAGTGTACCCACCGCGCCTGCGCAGGCGCAGCAGGCTCGTATGCGACCGCCTATGCACTGAGCCTGCAAAGCCTGCAGGCGCGGCACACTGCTATCTTTTGTATTGAGCCTGCGCCTGCAGGCGCGGCAGGCTTTGCCGCCAATCAGCCAAAAATTGCTGCTGGTACTGTACCTTGTGCTCTGTGTTCGAAGTGTTTGCATGCTTTCTATTCGTTATTTTTAGGTAAACAATGTACAACAGTATGCTTTCTGGTTGCCCTCTAATTGGGCTTTCACTCGCGGGCAATGCACTATACATATGGGTTATCTATCATCTTTGCGACAGCCCAGATGGCCAATTGACCGTTTTTGAGACGACATAGCGCGCTGTTTTCATACAAAAACAACCTTCATCATAAACATTTTGAAACGTCACCCTCGACCACTGACAACAGGCATCATTCCATATTGACACAGGAACCCGATGAACGGTCCGATCGGTTTCTTGATCACCGCCCAAATAATTCGCCAATTCAGCTGTGTGCCCATCATAAAGGTGTTGATTGTGATGAAGATGATGACAAAACCAGTGAACAAGTTGTTCAACTTCATGTCAAGTGCTGAGCGAAGCACGTTGATGTGGCAGGGCTGCGAAAGGTGCGGGGTGATATTTGATAGAAGTTAACAAAAAATTTCTTTTCCGCCGATCACACTTCGACCTATAGGATGATCCGAGACCACTCAATTGTGCGGCGCGCCCTCTGGATTCAGGATATATATTCTGCCCACACTTCATTGGGCCTTTAGACCTACCAACAAATAGGACTCCCAGAAAGACCGTTCCAAAACTGTTATACGCGACTCCAAAACTTTTTCGGATACTTCTTCTGAGTACATGGTATTGTCTCACAAGGGCAGACTATGCAGCTTTTCAAAACTTACTGGGAATTCAACGATCTTGCCCCCGATCCTGGCTTCCACATCCAAGTGCGTCTTGCCAACAAAGTCTGCGTTGACCGTGACATTGAAATCATACGATTCCTCATTCTCAGTTAGCACCTCTGTGAAATGCTGCACACTGGTCACGTGACAGATACTGGGATTAAAAAAATTGGAGTTGTTTTTTGGATTTTCGTGTGTGATGGCTGTTTTTTTTAATCATTTTAGCTGTCTAACCTCGTATCATGACATTCTATTTTATGAACATTGACGAAGATGTCATTGTTCACAACAGCGGAATCCAGACGAACCAATGAAAGCGTGATGTTGATTGACTCGCCTGAAATAATGCAGCGTTGTCCGTTTACGTTATGTGTGAAATTGAATTTTTCACTTTTGATTTCGGCACTTTCGTTCAGGCAACTAACCCATGTTCAGTCCATTTTTGTCAAGCCACGGCCTGAGCACACCGGGAGGATCGAATGTGACATTCAGACCAGAGAAAGTGGCCTCAATTGCGGTAAGACAGGTTGAGATTACAAACAAACACCCGTTGAATTTCATTTTGATGTTAAAATAAATCAGCTGATTTTTTAGGCGTTGTTTTTCGTTCGAAGTTGCACACTCGCAGCTCTTGTGCACGTACACGCACCTGTTTCGTCTGTCTGTCCTGCGTGAATATAAGTGTGCACTCAGATTCACCTTGTTTATGTTGTTCTTATCACCTTCAGTGTGTTAGACTGTTTTTGATGTGTTTCCGCTTTGGTCTCCGTTTTGGCGAGTACTTTTATTTGTGCAATAACGAGCGGTCGTTTTGAGGGAGAAAATGTTGTCGTGTGTTTATTAGTGATACAGTAGTTGTTCAAACCAATTTAGGGAACGATCTGAATGTGTGCTCAGTTTAGTTCTGCTTCGTTAGTGCAACGCATTAGGGAACAACACACGTTGGTATAGGCAATCCAGCCGCTGATGTCACCGCCGCGAAATCTACAGTATACCAGAGTCTGAGCCATTACACCGTTTTTCGACTTATACATGAAGCGATTTTTCTTTGGTTCAATGTTTCATGCTGTTTCATGCCACGGAGCTGAGTGCTCTGTGAGCCGAATGGCTCTAAAGAGGTACAATTTTATAACACAGGGAATTTTTCTTTGGGCCACAGTTTGAGATAGAGTTGCACCACTAATTTTGACCTGCGTAAAAGTTATTCCTCTACAGCTAATGAACATCTTTTACGCTGGTCGAAATTAGTGGAGCAACTCTATCTCAAACTGTGGCCCAAAGAAAAATTCCCTGTGTTGTAAAATTGTACCTCTTTAGAGCTGAGTATAGAGCACTCAGCTCAGCCGCGTGGCTGAAAAGCAGCCTGAAACATTGAACTACGTGAATATCGCTTCATGTGTAAGTCGAGAAGCGGTGGAACATCTTGGCCTTTGGTATACTGTAGATTTCGCGGCGGTGACATCAGCGGCTAGATTGCCTTTAACAACGAAGGAATCACAATGTTCTTATGACTCACTCGGCGCTCAAATTCCATTTGAAGCACCGAGGCAAGAACATTCCACAATTGACAGCATGCCGATCCAATTTTTGCTCATTTCGACCGTGCCTTTGGCCGGAAAAGCCAATAAAAAGAAATAACTTGGGGAGATAGAGGCTGCGTGCTATTGAAGTACGCCCAAGTCTGTACGTGAGCGTGAGTCACTCAAAGTCCGTTGGTAATTTACTGAGAGCCTCCAGAACGCAGTTATTTTTTTAGCAGTCTATGCAGTTGCTCTGACACCGAAAGAAAAAAGCGTTTCTATGCACCTCTCTGCGTTGAGAGCAACGTTCTTGTTAAGATGATGAAAACCAAGTGATTGGATCTGAACATCAATTGAGTACCCTTTTTGACATCTACATTGCGCGTGACACTCACAAATAACTTTCCACAATAAAGTTGTGATGCGGAATTTGAAGCTCGAAGCAGGCTTGCCCCTGAGTTCAGGTTCTCAGTAGTTTTCCACACCTGATGCACGCAACACTAAACTACGCCGCACTCGGCATAAAAACGTATCATTAAAATAAAAATACCGGTTTTCAATGTTTGTTACGTTGCTAGCATACGCACACGCTGAGCTCGTATTTCACTTGATGCACAGCCTCTAGTGTGCATTTTTGCGCTGTTTTACCGCTCTTTCTGCGTTGAAATGCGATTTTTGCCCTTTGAAGCGCTGTTTTTTTGCTAGCCTGGTGAAAAATAAACATAAAATAAACTGATTGACGTTGGCTCGATTTTGGAATTTTTCGCCAACAGTACAGTCAAAATTTGTTAATGATGATCACCGACGCTGACTACGCAATGCCCTCGATCAGTGGATATGAGCATGCAGCTTATAGCAGTTTAGGTTGGTTTGGAAACTTATGAGCTCTGTTGGCCAAGCTATGGATAGCATCTTATTGCTTGCCGTCAACTTTCATACAAAAAAACAACAATTCTTCAGTGCCCTCACCGCCTCCGCCGTACACAGAACGAGACTACAGTCAGGATACCGAGCAAACAATTGTGAATGAAAACTTGCTGAAAAAGTTGGACATGTTTCACCATGATTCGTTTTGATAGCCATGCCCCAAAACGGTTTTTCAAATTGTGTACTATTCCTTGTGTTTCAATTACTGGAATTTTAGATCGTTTTCTTCGAATAACGCCAGATCCCGTTGACAAAAAAACATCCGACGCAATTTTATGTAAGCCGTGAAACATTTCCTGATCAAAAACTTGTTTGCTTCAGCCGTCGACCGCATCATAAATTCACGCATGTGCCTTGGAGTTTGGGAAACGTTTTCTGACAACCAATAACTTTCAGAGTTCGTCAACCGTCCGAAAGCGAAGTACGTGATGCGTTGGCACGATACTATGCATCGAGGAGGTGCAGCTTGGGCACATCTTCGATTGCAGAGGACTGTACCATCAATGAGATCGAGCCACGATGGTCGTATCATGTTGGTGCTCGGATTATTTTTACCTTTTGCTTTTGGGAAATTGAAATTTTGCTCATTTTTTCACAATATTTTCCAGTATTCCCTTGAAACGTACACCGAGCGTCGCAGTTGCCAGTGGATTCAGAAGCCAATTGAAGGTACAGTTAGTTCCAGAATTTCTCTGAGACACACATGACGGAATTTCAAATTCCCACCAGTGTCCTTGATTCAGGCAACATGCTGATTCCGCCTTCCGAAGCTCCGAAACCCTGGGATCTGCCGGTGAACATCCTCAAACGTCCATTCATCAACGGGGCCGCTCGGGTCGAGGTGCCCGGCACATGGACCTTCATTGCGTGCACAAACTGCTCGCTCAACGGGCAACAACCGTGTACGGAGTGTGAAAATGGAAAGGTTAGCAGTGGACAGCTGTTCGACGGCTAAGAGTTCTAAAAGGGTAGCGATGCGCAGCCGGCGAGTTCTGCGCATGTGCCGAAAGGCAGTCTGTTCAAAAACCCGTTATTGACAGAAGTTCGTTGCGTTGGGATACAATAGATTGTCAATGCCGCGAAATAGCCAGCCCCGAATCAGACTTGTGTGTGGACACTGTGTGTATACTGTAATCGACAGTTGCGAAAGATTTGTTTGGAGTCGGTCCAGCCAGACTAATCAATCGATGGACTCGATTGCCAGCAACTTGCACACCGTGCCGCCTTCATGCGCATCTCTGCGCAACTTGCTTGCAGGTTCGCTGTCATTGCATGAAACGTCACGTCCGGCATCAACACAACCACTACAATGTAGAAGATCGCACTGCATATCACAGCAGCGGGGAGAAATCTTATGATCGCATAAATCACAAGCAACGTTGTGCAATGTGCAGGTCAGTGGCATGAAAGTTGGTCATGTTTTTGTCAATATACAATTACTGGCCAATTGCTAATTGTGCGAAACCAGTGGATTGTTGATCGATGATCTGCTGCATATTTCAGTGCAAGTGGATGGAAACGTTGCCGCAAATGTGGTGGTCGAAAATTTATCACATGCGATGAATGCAGTGGTAAACGACAGATTATGATTTGCATTGAAATGGTAGTTGAGAGGTTAGATTGGAATTATCAAGAAATGCACCGTAACATGTTTGTTGAATCTTTTGTGTCCGTGTTCGTTTGCAGAACGAATCACAAGCACACGGATGTCTTGGACACATCCAAAGACGACACAAAGCCGTTGCCTGCCAGTAAGTTTGACGTTTGGGAAGGATTTTGCAGCTTCGCTCAATTTGGTCTTATTGGCCCGAATTCTCGAAAGCGCAACTATCCCCTGGCTTCATTTTCGAGAATTCGGATATACAACTTCGTCTTCCTCGCAGGCCAACACTTGACTGCTGGACCACGGTTTTGTGCTTCAAGCAAGGCCACACCCTTATCTTGTTACTGTTTCTCCCAGGTGTTCTCAAGTGGGCGACAGGCGAATTGCTGATGGAAGAAACGGGTTCGAATCTGGCGCCACTTGATGACGAAATGTTGCCGGAAGAGCTGCACAAGCTGTCATTTGACACACTCAAACTGCATAAAGACAGACATCTGGTCACTGAGAAACTGTTGGCTCAGGTTTGTGTGTGTCGCTTGCCATCTTTTTTCATTACTGTCAATTTTTTTACAAAATTTTTCCGGATTTTAGCGTCAACGCGTGACGGTGATTCCAGTGACCGAGGTGACAGCCACTTACGAGTCAGTTCAGAAACAGTTCTTCGTCGTTGGATTGTCAAATCGGGTGCACTTCCCCAATCATTGGGGCAAACGCAACTGTTGCACTTTACAGTGATGCACAACTTCCCTGTTGGTGCTATGTACATATTGTAGCTGTTGACAGTATAACATACGCTTGAAATCGTTGAACTTTGCCATGACATGACTCGTTACTCAGCGATGCAGTAACTCAACTGTATGTACGTGACCACGCACGACCCAATGTCATTTCAAAAAATAAACAAGTTTAGATATTTCGTGTTCATGATTTCATGTGCATACAGGTCGTATTTTTTCTATTTAAAAGGACGCAAGAATTCTCTTTTTCGACCCGCTCTAGATGTGATATGAACAGAATACAGAACTACCTAAATCACAAAGCAGTCGAGAGTAGAACAACAGTGGAATACACGACAAGCTGATAGGACGCGGGGACAACGCAGCGAGTGCTAACCAGTGGGAACACCATCTTTGCTGGCTTGTCTAGACGGAGGATGCATCACGAGAAATAACGCTGCTGTTCACTCAGCTTCTGTTATTCTGTGTTTCCAACTGTCACGTGCACTGTGCACAACTAAAATACTTAATTGAAGCAAAAATTTATTCGTCGGCCCGGTTCGGTCTTGCATTGGTCATGTGACGGTGTTGATGATTATATTTCGAGATTTACTGGTGCAGCCAGCGTAAAAGCTGTTTTTTGCTGTCTGATTTTTACGCTGGTCGAAACTCTTGGCATCAGTTAGTATCGAAAAATCCTTTGTATCAGTAGTCACATTTTCTGATACCGTTATTTCTTTGGTTTCGACCAGTGAAAAAATTGTGCACACAGCACTTGTGAGCAACTTTTACGCTGGTCGAACGAACGGAAACAACGACATCGAATGATATGATGAAACTAAAAATTTGCAAATTGTAAGTTTTACAATTGTGCGGAATACTGTAGAAAGTGGCCCCCAGACTGGACCCCGACCGATCCCCAAGTTTGATTTCGCTAGAAACGGGTATGTGCATAAGTTTCTTTTTGCTATACATAGTTGGGTCACACTGCTTTCCGTATTGCATTATCAATGATTCGGCCAGAAATTTATTGTTTCAAAATATTTTTGATGTGCTGCGCATTCTTCAACTGTCGCCAGCCGTCTGTGTCAACAACACTGTTTTTTTTGCTGATGAATTGTCTCATAAAAAGTCTGTTTATTGTTCTTCCGTCTATGATGCCTATATTGTATGTATAGTAAATTTCCAAATTCGCTGCCGCACAGTAAAATACGCCCCATAGTTAATGTCAAGTTATAAACCCGAACGCTAACCATGCGCAGTTCTGAAACATTGCGCGCAGCTGCCTGGCTGGCTGGCAAGCTGCGTGTGTGTTGGCTGTCCGAATGTTTCACAAACTGATTTTCGGGTTTAGAACCTGACATTAACTATGGGGCGTACTTTACTGTGCGGCAGCGAATTTGGAAATTTACTATACCCAGACATTGCTTATCTTTCATGAGACAAGCAAAAGCAATATATAGGCAACATCGACAACAGGCGTGTACTATAGGTGCAGCAACAAAACACCAGGCAAAATCACTTACAAACAGCGGAAACAATTAGCAATCAGTCAAATAGTACCCAAAAAATCGCGACAAAAACATTTTGTCATTTTGCCAGCAAAGCACACGCGGGAAATTTGAAAAGCGTACAGTAGCGACTTGCAGATTGAGGCGATAAGGATTTTATGAGTCTCAACAGACTGAGCTTTGTTTCTGAAATGCTCATTGGAAAGAGAACATTTTTTCCTGACATTCTGTGGAAAGAAATTTTCGTCCCAGATTCGTTTAGGATTGCAAATACTGAGTCCATTAACTGAACAATAAACAAAATAATGGTAGAAAGTTCATATCGTTCTTGAACTCGGTGCCAAGCTGACTAGACACCGTGAGTTTTTATGCTCAATCGCTCGTCTTGTGAGTCAATTTGTAAGTTAAACCCACTTGTACAAACTTAACGCATTGTAATACCGGTCTTTTCTCGAGGATTGACTCAGTCATAACAGCCTATCGCACCCAAATCGTTTCGTATAAAATTCAAGAGGTTCATTTCGCACTTTGCAAAATCTAGGTATACAATACGTATGTACATCAGATACCGGGTGTTTTTGTTTTTTGTGTTCAAAGCCGTTCCAGTTGGTATAATAGTCAGGTTCAAAGAAGCGGACTCTTTGAACATGCCTGCCGACCAACAGAACATGCCTTAGGGACCTTAGGTACTTTTGTAATGTTGATGAGATGGGCATTGCTCATGAACTGGAAAGTCGGATATTAAGCCAGACTGGCCTAGGGCATGACCTGTTGTTGAATGTTTGACTGTTCTGCTGACTTTTTGAAAAGTCATTGACAAGCCAACATGATATCAATCTTCAATGAATCACTATGGTTTACACAATCCTCACTTAATCCATTCAACGTCACTCAAGCATGTCCGGGGTGCTAGGAGCGACTTTTGAAAGATTATCTTAAAAAATATTCATATTATCTTTGATGTTTTCCGCAATCCACTAGCCGTATTGAAGAACATTGTAAAGCCTGCAGGTACAGTTTTTGTGTGAACATACATACATACTATTGTGAAACGGAATTGTTTTCATTGTATATTCGATTCTTGTACTATGTGCGTACGTTTGCGTTCATAGAAGTAATGGATCATTTTTTGCCAAAATGTTTATCACTTGCCCCACATCTAATACCAGACGGCATGCATTATGGAAAAGTATCGCGCTCTGCGCACATCGGCAGAAATGTACCTGCTGCCAACACTATCGTCATGTTCTCAATGATTGATCGGTTTTTCTCGCGCCACGCGCAAAAATTGGCAGTTTCTCTCGCGCATCGTATAGGCGCGCACCGAAATTGCGCTTTCATGTCGGTCGTTTTTTGTCACCATCTTCTCAATGGGCACAGCGACAACAACCGTGTTTACGCACGTATTAGTTTTGGTTTTGATGTCGCTTGGTTTAGAAATGCGAGAAACGACTGATAGGTTCAATTAATCAGTTCGATATCTGCAAATTCCTCACGTTGATTGGATCGATGATTTCTTGTGAATTTATTGGACTTAATTATCTTGTGTCTTGCACCATGGCAACTGTCTTTTGAAACTTTGGGAGGGCACAGGCCGAACACTGTGTCAGTTTTCTTACGAACTTACAATGAGTTTTGAATATGGGGAACAGAAACTTACTCCGCTTGTGCACACTGCAGCTCTGAAAATAGTATTGCAGCAGGCAAACTGTTTGTTGAAATCGTGCCAAGTTTTCCAAAGTCACAAACTGCAGTGGGTTGATGATGCACTGGCACAAGGTACTTCTTTGTCAGTATATTGCTCGACGCCGGCTTGATTCTCGAACGTTCCCTGCCATGATTATAATAACAATACTGTATGTAGTAACGCTGGATTTGAGTCGTATAGTCCAGCCACGTGCTCATGAGACGACTCTTTTTATAGCTTGCTTGGCCAGATTCAAAAATGCGCCGGTTGCACGGTTTTTCGCAAACAAAAGAAAGAGATTGGGCCGAGAGACATGATGACAAGTTCCAGCTGGCTGACCTCAATTTGTTGCGTGCTTACGCAAACAGCAACGTCGTTCAACACACAAATGTTTTGGGAGTCAAAAGGGAATTTACGCACCGAGGTGGAGAGCGTGTTTTTAAAAAATACATGCGTTTCTCTTTCTTTCATTTCCGAAATACGTGGAACCGGAACATTATTGGATCCGTTCAAGTCAACTTCAAAATAAGTCGTCTCATGAGTTCGTGGTTGGACTATACTAATCTATTTATTTGAAGCAAAAGCATCGATCCCTTCTTTGATTAAGCTTTCAATACATCATTCCCGAGTTCTCAGTGTCAAACAAGTTGCTCAATATTCCAGCCACATCCAATAATTCGACTGCTGGTTATCATCTCTACAGCACACCAAACATAATCAACCATGCCTGATACTGACAGTAAGTTGATTGGGTTCACGGTTTCGAACCTTTTAATTTCACGAATTTGTAACCTGTAATTTCTGTTGCACAATGACGTTTATTTTTGAATGAGGGACAAAATTGCGAACCTTGTCCACGAAAAGTTGAAACCTGGCTTTGGATAGGGTCCGCGCAGCTTGGAGCAAAGGAAAGCAAAGTTAACCAAGGAGTCGTCACGCATCAATGCCGTGAAACTTACTCCTACCTCACACACAAATAATATGGATATCGTTGGCAATCGAGCTAACAGTGGTTCGCTCCGGTCTGCTTTGATCAACAACCAAAGTATAGCAGGTCCGGTCCACCGCAGTGGACAGCTGGCAACTTGACGATTGCCGATTTTGGTCTTTGTGTGTTTTTAATCCTAAAGGTCCTGCGACTGCGAGATGCTGTACTTGCTCGGAAATCCGTATATTCTTAACGTCAGTGGCACCTACATGCTTAGCTAAACAGAATTTTAAAAAAAACTACGTCTGCTTGGAGATCTGCCTTAAAGTAGAACGAATCCCAAATAAGAAATTTTAAAGGAAGTTTTCAAAAAACTTTTTTTAAAAAGTGTCAGATTCGGTGAAGTGACCAAATTTGCATCGAAAACAAGCAAAAACGTGCCAAAGCGCAGCTTTAATTGACAACTCACTTTTGTGACTTGGCCTGCATCAGTTATGAAGGGTGTTTACGTGATGTTGGTGCGATCCAACAGTCCGTGCTTGATATGAACCGATGATTGTTGCCTGGTGGTATCATGGTCGATATCAAATTTTTTGGTGATCGGATGTGATCATATCGGACCGGTCTACCTAGTCACATCACATCAATGTGAGCGGTCTGCGTAGTCACATCACATCAATATATGATCGGTCCAGGTAGTCGCATCACCTCAATGTGGTATCGGTCTAGGTAGTCACATCTCCTCAATGTGGTATCGGTCTAGGTAGTCACATCACCTCAATGTGGTATCGGTCTAGGTAGTCACATCACATCAATATGTGATCGGTCCAGGTAGTCATATCACATCAATATGTGATCGGTCCAGGTAGTCACATCACATCAATGTGATCGGTCAAGATAGTCACATCACATCAATGTGATAGGTCTAAGTAGTTACATCACCTCATATCAAGTGAAATTATTTGAATTTTACTGCAAATTCTCGCTCCTTCTTGAACCCATTTTGAGATGCCTGGCGGTCTGCTATTTGATATTTGGCATTCGTTCTAGTCTAGCGCAGATTGCCAAGCAGATGCAGTTTAAGCAAATTCTGAAAAGGTACCACTGAGGTTTAACGCCGTGTCAAGGCATAAAAATTCTCCGCTTGTGTCTTGGTCTGAGGGATACGCCAGTCAAAAACGCTTCTAGAATCATAGATATCCGTTAATTTCGTTCATACACCGCAGCACGTGACAATAAGGGCGGATCCAAGGGGAAACAGGTGCCATCCCCCCTATGGTCCTTGAAAGGGACCATCGTTAAGGTAGGAAGAAGGTGTTACGGTGACATCAACTCTTTCCGACTCATGAAACATCACCGCTTGACCTTACAGAGTGCGACTGCGCGTGCTGCGGCAACGGCAAGCATTGCGAGTGCTGCGGCTGCTGCACAGAGGCATGCAAGGACGGTTGTGCATGCAAACCAGATACGTGCAAATGCAAGACCTGTGAGAAATGCAAGAAATAGGATTAATGCTCAAAATATGGATGTGATTTTATTTTAATCGACGCAAAATATGTTTAATCTCGTCTTGATACATAATTATCGTAATGTTTCTGGGGAGTAGTTGTGTAACTTTATTATTAAGGTTCGTAATAATACTCATGATACCGTAGTTTACTTGTGATTTCTCTTAATCAAGTTGCAAATCTCCATGACAATCTTACATATATCCTCGTTTCTAAGTAAAAGGGTGGGAAACCGATCGACAAACATTGGTAGGAATGTTAAGCACGCACCTGCGAACTTTGAAGCTGAAGTGGCCTGAGTAGAAAAGCACGAGAAACACACACAGCATTCGAGTTTTGAAAGGTAGACATAAAAATGCCAACCCCTGTCCAGGGCCGAGAGCGTAGCACATGAAAAGCGATTATGATAAGGGTTCATGTCTTGCTGCTCGCTTTTAGCGCTGCTATCAGTTGGACATGACCGAAAAAAATGAACCGAAATATTCCCAAGACGAACGCGTTTTTCGGCACTTTTCGGCACCATTCGGTTTTGTAGGTTCTCAGCGATTTTGACGATTTTTGAGTACACAGGATGTTCGACAGTTAGACACCACAGCTGTTGAAAGTCGTTCCTTTGTGCATTTGTATTGCTCTTTTGTTCAGTCTCATGTTTCGTCTTAAGGAAAGGCGCAGCAGGTCTGTCAGGCATAGCAAGCAACCCGTATGATGTACAGTACATATGTGTGCTTTTCTTTTTCATGAGCGCGGCTATCAAGGACGTGCAAGCGTCCGTGCTTGCAAAGCATATTTTGTTTTCAAAATCTGTCTTGAGGTTCCGTTATTGAGTTGCCGGGAACAAGTGGTAGGAAATATTATGTACGTATGTATGCTGATATGTATTTTTCCGAACCTCAAAATGTCTGCCCGCAGACACCGGGGCCAACCCAACATGAACAATAGAAGTTCAAGTGCCCGAGTCTCTTTGCATGAATGCATATATGTTCGCGGTAAAGTTTTCGGTGTGTTTTTGTCGTTTCACAAGCATACATGTTTTCCCATTGGTATTTTCATTGTTGAACAGAAAAAAAGCAAAACATATTTTTCTCCCGGAGGCCTTGAATTAGTTCAAGTACTCAGCGATATTATTATTCTTGTTTACATTTTGATAAAAAACGGAGTGAGATAATCGGTGATTATAATATGATGCTCCTGCATGGCCTCACAGTTCATGATATTCTGGTGAGTGATTATTTTGATGCTTTCATTTTTAATTTCTTTTAGTCTTCCTTTTTTTACGTTTTATATGCAGAGTGCTTTATCATTTATTGATTGCCCCATTTGATTACTGTAAGGACATTTCATTTCAAACGTTATCACAGAAGCTGCCGAAATATACACGTTGGGCAAAGTTGACAAGAATTACAAAAAAAATATTGTAATTAACAATAGTAACTAGTAATTCCAATAACATAACAACCGTACGGCACAGAGAAGCACAGCGTTTAACATATTTACAAAAAGTGTACATTTAAAAACACGATAAAGAAAATCAAAACACACAAAGTGCATAAAACTTGATCAGAGGAGCTGAACCGGCATCACTTCATAAGACAATAAGTTGAAACATAAACTAGTTAAATATAGTCTTCCGTCGTTTCGGCTTTAGGACCTTTTTCGCCGACCGTCTTTCCCTGTAGAGCATCACGCCCTCTTGCATCTTGTTGGTGATGAAAATCAAGAGCAACCGCCAGCCTTTCATTGTCTCGTCATAGACTGTCGGATCAGTAAACTTGTCCGAGGTGTCATTGAGAAGTGTTTGTGCGACGACGTGTTCAATGGCTTGGTTGAACGACGGAAAGTATTGCGCGCTAAAGCCAATTGGACAGCCGGTGGTCGAACAAACGGGTTCCGCTTCCACGTTTGTATCAGTTGAATTCTTCTGGTTCGTCGAGTTCGCCTCCGAAGCGGAATTTTCGCGATTGTCCGTTGACCCTGCCCGCCGTTGGTCTTTTTCCTCCTCCTTGCGCTCCCTTCGCGCTTTGATTGCGCGCTCGGCGTGTCTAAAAGAGAATCGGGATTGGGACTCTTTTGGCGAAATGGAGTCAATTTAGAAAAATATCGACAAAATAATTGAAAACAACACGCACCTTCTTCCATACATAATCAGAATTGGACTCATTTCTTGTTCCAGACTGTAGATGTGTCTAGCCGATAGGTTGAAGACCATGCCGAATACTCGCGCCACTCGCTGTTGATTGGGATGGGCGTCGGGGTCAGCTAAAATATCGTTGAATTTTTGTCTTTCGTCTGTCTTGGAAGCCTACCGTCACGAAGTCATCTCTTGCATTCGCACTGACGATTTTCTGTTGCACCGCTCGCGATCAAAAATCATTTATTTCACTTTAAACATAACGCTGCGACGTTCTTAAACTCACACGTGAGCTCCCTGACGTTAGTGTCCGGTTTGATGCCGAAACTCGACCGTAGTTCGGGCGCCAATTCAAACACACGTCTGAATACGGCCAAACCGAACTCGGCCACGTCGTCGTTATGAGCGCTGACCACCGATCTCCAACTCTCTTGCACCAGACGACGTCTGAAGGATCGATGAATCCGCTCAATCATTTATTGAAATCTTTGTACATATGCGGTTTCCCTATATTTTGGAAACCAAGGTCTCGTCAAATCTCGTCAAACAAAGTCGTCGGACACATGTATTAGTTTTCGTGCCCATTTGGGGCTCATGTGTTCGACGACACTTTGTTTGACGAGATGATTTGACGACAAACCCATTAGCCGAAACCAAGATTGAGAGTGTTCGATTCACTCGAATAGGTTACTTATCCCTTACTTGCTACATTCTCTATCGTTGTGACCATAAATTCCTGGAGTCAGGTCACAAGAGAAAGAGGGTACATTACGCACGTATGGTTGTCGATTTCTCACCTGTCAGCATTGAGCGTGTTGTCCCTCGAGCCGAGTGCCGACATCAAGCCTTGCATGGACGGCTTGCGGAATGTTCGCCTCCTCTGCGTAGTGCAGGGAGTTGAGGAGCTCGACTCTGGTCGTCTCATGAGATCAACGCGCAGTTGTTGACCCAAACTCGACGTTCGGTGAGTGTCGCCTTGTTTGGAGGCTCCGTTTAGTTCCGAATCGGTCAGAGGTTCGCTGTGTTGCTTTGAGACCGGCATGACTGGCGCTGAATTGCGACGGAACAAGTCGGAATCGCTGCCCTCCTGTGGCGGAAAAGGAACTTCATTAAAAATGAACTTGCGTGTGCGGGTAACGTAAGTGGCTTGAGTTGAGCATGTGTTAAAAATGAGAAAAATATTGGTCTTAGTGTTAACACGTAATTTGGCTCGATTAAAAATTTACGTACATGCGTAATGTATCATAAGTGCATTAGAATTAAACCACGCATGTACCTACGCACGTATTGCGTAAAACACATTGGACGCGCACAAATTTAAAGAAGCAAGCCTCAAGCTTAATCTGCTTTGCTCTTATCACTTCCAAAGTGACTAACACAGAAAACTAATTATCTTCTTCTCACCTCGCCCGGCACAGTCAGATGATTAGCGTGGATCGAGATTCGACTATTCAGCCAACAGGTCGCCTCCGATTCGGTCGAAGTGCGACTGCTGCGAATGCTCGAGTTGCGACTTGGTCGACGCTGCGAGCACGGTGACTCGAGCCTTGTCGTTGCTGAAGGGGGGAGTTGTTGCTTTATTGTCATCATCGATCACTCGCGACAATGTCTCCATGCAAGGACATGTCCACCAACCTCCCAGATCGTTCTGTCCATGATCACTGTCACTGTCGACTCCATCGCTGACGATGTTGAAACTGATGGGCGAGACTGGAGGACTGCAGAGACCATTCACTGACGATGCACGTCTCGGATGCACAGTGCTACAAAGATGATGATGATGATTTGCTCTTTCAAAACATTCTGAACTGGAAAAGAGAGGAATTTCGGCGACTCACTCTCCGTTAGCCAATGTGCCGTTGCGCACTATTGAGTACGGCTCGGACTCACAGCCTGATGAGTTTGGCAGGCGAATGACAGGCTTGGTCTCGTGCGAAAACGGCACCGTACTGGGACATTTCGGGGATCGCCTGACTTTGAGCGGATTTAAATTTAACTGATTGACTTTCAGTCGGTCGGTAGATAGGCGGCCTCCCATTATATTTTCAAGTGTGATTTGCGTAATGTTCTTGTTAACGATATGAGGTCTGGAATTAAGCCGACATACAGTACTGTCGACTGTGAGCGTCTTATGACGAGCGTCGAAGTAAGCGTGGGCGAGAGACTATATCACGCAATATTTTGTGACATTGGATTATTCAATCACAGAAAATCTACATAGCATGAGTACTGTGTAATTACAGTCTCAGTAGTTCAGCTGGTAACAGGGAACATGCGAATTGTGGACAAATTCGTCTCAGATGGCTCAATAGAAACATGGGAACCCATACGCGGAGTAGTTTTCAATTGATCCAGGGGTTTTGCACTGATGAAGAACTTTTATTCTTCTTAACTTTGCTTGATCTCACAACTCATGATCACCCTACCCTTTCCGAAACTAACCCCGATCTGACAAAGCCCATTTCAACCAAAACAGCAACTTCTGTTCCACCCATAAATCAAAATGCAACTCAATAGCACCAGCGCTTCATCGCGTAGTGTGAATTCAACACGAACCCGATAGCCTACAGCAATGAACAACAGAATAAAAGTCTTGCATTTGAACAATAGGATTGCAGCTTGAAAATGGAGCGACAGGAGCGCACTTAAATAGAGCCATGGCTTACTGAGATATTGGCAGCGATTCTGTTGCTGATGGTGATAAGTTCTATGGCCCTTAGGGTAGCTTGTGTAGGAGAAATCGCTGAGTACTAGGTATAACCATTGAGCTTTGCTTTACCGTGATCCTTCGTAGCAACTATCATTGCTGATGGAGCTCAGAACCATAAAAAGAATTAATCCAGGATTATCAAAAGAAAGTGCACGCAGGAAAAGGTTTTAGTTTAAAAAATGAATCTTCTGTGCGTAAGGCTCGTGCTATAGCTCGCAATCGTCAGCGTGATGCGAATCACAGTACTAAAATTTCAGGAATATGTCGTTATACCAAGTTCACAAATTGAAGTGTCATCAGGGAACTTGAAAAAAGAACACAATACGACTGGTCTCAAGAACCGAGTATAACTTGCATATTTTTGTCATCGCTGACCCAATCAACATGAATACTAATTATTTTTGCAAAGATGTTATGCACGTACTGTAATTACTATGTAAACCAACATTTTGTTGCAAATCAAGCCCACTGAATGCGAAAGGGTAGGGCAGCCTGGTTTTGGAGGCTAAATTTAAAAGTTGCAATGGACGGAAGTAATAATTTTGCAAATGAGCTGGGCGATGACATCAATTACATGCCCACGCGTGATAGAAGTAAACAAGAATTTCCATGAATCAAAGCAAGGAATGAGACAAAATCATTAGCTGGAGCCGGAAATTGAAATGTGGCGTCGGATTTCCGGCCGGACACAGCTGGTACAAAGAGGGAGGACTTTTGGGCTAAGAAGTATAACGTAGTGTCATATCTAGAAGCCAATGTATGTACCTGCTACAGTCAAGGCTCCAGTGAACAGGACGGGAACCGGGCCATTTTGTTCACCACATAGAGCAAGAAGAGTCCAACCGCAAACGATACGATTTAGCCTTGTGGGCACGCATTGCGTTAGATCTGTGGATGCAGTTTCGGCCCATTTGGCATTATGGGCCGAAACTGCATCCACAGATCTAACGCAATGCGGGCCCACAAGGCTAAATCGTATCGTTAATGATCTATCATGTTTTGTGCAAAGCACGTCCACAAAACAGCACCCAGTGCACTTTCCAACCGTAAACTGGTCAATGTGAACAACCTTGAAGGTGCGGCACAGTAAACCCGTAAGGTTCTGATGAACAAAATTGGCTACAACGGTTTTTTGATACTGATTTACGGCTTATTTAGCATCATTTTGAGTCCGAAACGTGGTAGTGAAGAACTGCAGCAGCAAGTTTTAGGTTGAAATTTGGTCAATTTTACTCATTTGGCAAGATTTGTTCACTTTGCAGAGCGCCCTTTCAGTAGCTAAAGACCTGTCAACAACGAAAAAGTGTTCACCATGCACTATTTAGAATTATTTCCTACGTGGAGGTCTATAACAATTGGAAATTATCGGGAACTGACGCTTTGTTCACGATGTGGAGGGACTTACTGTGTAGAAGTTCACTATGCGCGCAGGTTTGACTGCAGTAACCTTTTCCAAATTGCCTTTGAACATAAACATCTGTCTCGCAGATTGCGCCTGTAGGTATTCTGTTTGCTAACGTCACCTGTAGCTGATAAAAGGAAAGTTACACACCGTCCTTCAAACGCATTTTGCCCATTCATCAACGCATATGTTTACACTTAAGGCTCTTCACCTGATCCAGGTGTTCTCAACAAAACGTCATCTGACAAGCATAGGTCGGTAATAATCATGCAAGTGAGTTCCCCATGAAGTACATGGTAGGTACATACAATGAAATCATAGCATCTTGAAGTGTCCTGTAGTACATGCTATATCTGTTATTTGTCCTTATACACAAAAATAGACTGACACTATTGCGTGAGCGATCAGAGTAAATTACATAGTTAGAACACGCAGGGATTAAAACACATTCGCTTATTTTGTAAACGAATCAAGTATGTATCTACATTTGTGGTCACTCGAAGCAACACGTGTCACGTAACAAGAGAACAGCTCAGTTCCAGATGCAAGCACGCTACAAAACGAGAGGGACAACGGGTACCCAGGGTTGGGCAAAAAAAACGACGGCGTTTTTTCTTAAAAAAACGACGTTTTTTTTAAAAAAAAACGCCTGGGTCGTTTTTCGTTTTTTTTAAACCCTGAATTTCCTTGATTTTCCCTGATTTTTCAGGGAAAGTACCCTGATTATCAAGGAAAATCAATTTTTTGTCCCATTTTTTTCAAAAAATTTTCGACCAATTTTTACTTTGTCGAGATACGTCGATATACGGAGTTTGACTTTCAGTGATGACCCCGGCCAAAGTTGGTCCCATGATGCGGGTCTGATATGAGATCTTAACAACTCGCTAGAAAAGGGTTGAAACCCGTTTATTTTGCCTCAGAACACATAGAATTACTTCATTTAACCACGTTTTCTTCCCAACATGAGCGTTTTCCAATTTTTTTGGGGGCATATTTTGGTCATCTGGGCGTTTTAAAAAAAAACGTTTTTTTAAAAAAAACGTTTTTTTTTAAAAAAACGATTTTTTTGAAAAAAACGTTTTTTGCCCAACCCTGCGGGTACCTACCCATACCCGGTAAGAAGAAAGAAATGCCAACGTGGGTAGCATGTACAGATGTACGTAGTATACATATCACTGTTAACGGTACACAAGCGTCCTTCCTTGAGCACATGTTATGCATTTTCCGAAGTGCGCCAAGCTTATATGCTATGCTTCCTTTCAGGAGCCTCTCGCACCTCAAAAATGCTATTTTCTCAAGTGCTGCGTTCTCTTAGTTACCATCACATTTATGATACCCGGCCTGCCACCCAAAAAAATGAGCCCAACCAGACTAAAGCAATGGAACATTCGTCGAAAACTTGTCACGCGCGCCCATAAGCTGTACATTGTATGTATGGTACGTGTCAGTAAACATGACACAATAAAATTAATTGAAAACAAATAATCAAACGGAGCGGTTAAGCACATAAAGTATCTACCTGTGTACAGTGTTTGTATGGCGGATGTTTATATCAAGGTTATCAACAACACTGACAAAATTCATGCCAATCAGCTGGAGTAACATCGTAACATCAAACAACACTAGTAGCTGAGAACGGCTAAGCTCACACGTGGCGCAAACACAAGACTTTCGCTTCAAATCAAGCTGTTTACGTGCCAAAATACTGTCGTTAACTTATGTCGAGCGATTATCAGACATGGGCCCGAGCCACAGAAATCGAATTACCTAAACCCAATTTTAACCTAATGGTAAACACAAGACAAAGCCTAGTGTCGTCAGCGTACAAATGTAAATGCAAACATATAGTACGATGAAGACGACTTGAAGTACATGTAACAGACCAAAAACGCTAGCGGTTTTCTCTTCTATGTTTGCGTTTGCTTTGGTTCAGGTTTGGTACTGTTGCTGTGGACCGGGCCCGGTGTCACCAAGGCAACATTTCCTAACCTAGAATCACCCGCTCATGCTGGGTGTGGGCGTTTCGCAAAATTGTTGCTTTTCTTATACTAATTGCGCTGAGTCAACTTTTAAACAGCAACATTTTAACCGTGTATTAGGAAATAATGCGGAAATTAAAAATGACACTCTCAAACGGAAGGAATGAGACGTGCCTTTGGGACAAAACTGGAAAGCTATTCGCTAAATTTCGTCTCCTATCACGTAAGTTACAAATTATACGTGAGAATATATAACTTTAGCTCGGTGATCATTGGAATCTCATCGTGGCATATTGGATTTTAAATGTTCAGATGTTTAAAGGTTTTCAAATCATGTTTACATTTAGCTATTTTTAAATGAAATCCCAGTTTATAAAAAAAATATCGCCTAATTAATTATCTTATGGGATGACTACTCTCGTAAACGCCAAAAAATCGCCGTGATACGGGTGGGCGGACTCACCCACTCTTTTTTAAAATCTATCAAGAAACAACGCAAGCGCAAATCGCGCCGCGCATGCACGCATTTCTAGTTTCGTTGGTGCAGTTTACGCATTTGAACCCACGCACTAGGCACTTGAATGAATACTAAATGAGTGGAGTAGATAATTATTTTGTTCATTAAAGGGCTCGGGACATAACCGTAGGAAGGGTAGCAGGGCATAGTGTTATAAACCGTTGGAAAGCACTCTGACAGCATATGTCGCGCACAAGCTTTAAGCTCCTTGCAGATTCGCTATCTCTTCGTGGAGCGACTTTTCGTTCCAGAAAAAAGTGAATTTTTTCGCAACTTGGAACGACCGGTGCAGAAACCACAAATCAGCTGGACGTCAAGTAACGCATGGATAGGATTACAAAAGCTTCTGGATAACTTATCATCGCAACATCAGTCGCTCAAAGCATTGCTTCACTCGGTGAGGGTGCAAAACGTTCCAAAAATCGGCTACATTTTTCGAGAGCACAAGTTTGTCCCTAAATTTCGAGGCCGCACTTTGCGTTCCAGAAATGAAAGCGCAACAGAAAATAGAGCTTCGTCGAAAGTACCAGAAAATAAGGTTTTTAGATTTGGAAGCCCTTATGCAGCGGCGTGACAGGCCGAAAAAGACCCAAAAATTGCCCCAAAACTGTATAGTCGCATTCATTGGCGGAAATGTGATGTAAATAGGCCACGTATTGCATCGCATTTGAAAGGAAAATATCAGATAAACGCAAAGTCCAACAGCCTAGACGATTTTGAAGACTTCAAACTCGATGGACCTACTGTTGCAGCCATGCAAACCTGAATACGATATTCGGCTATAAGTCGTTTCTGTCAAGAACTACTTCACATCTGATAGCACCAAACGATGTAGCTCTGAAATAGCTATCGAACGATATATGACATGCCCATACTATCTCATACTATGGACAAGAAACGGTCAAAATTCCGAAATCGCACACGGTGACGTGACGGTTCATTCCAGAATCTGTAAAAAAGCAATTTTTTAACCTGTGCTCCCAAGCGTTAGAATTTTTTGTGGCTTGTCATATATCGTTCGAAAGCTACTCTCTGGAGATACATTCTTTGGTGCTATCACATTTGCAATAGCTATCAACAATGAGCACTTATAGCTGAATATCGTATTCAGATTACCATGGCTGCCCCGAGAGATTTGTAGACCTTGGGGTCTTCGGACCTTGATAGGTTGCTAAACCAGACTTTTTTCTCGATTTTTTGTTGCGAATGCGATACAATCTGTGGCCTTTTTGTGCCACAATTCTGGCGATAAATGTAACCATCTGGCTTAATGGTAATTCAATGGATTTTTAGGCCTGTCACGGAGCTAGCCATGAGTTTCAAAATTTAAAAACCTTATTTTCTGGTACTTTCGACAGTGCTCTATTTTCCCATTGCATTTCTATTTCTGCAGCGCAAAGCACGGCCTCAAAATTTAGGGACAAACTTGTGTTCTCGAAAAGTATGGCCGATTTTTGGAACGTTTCGCCCCCTCACCGAGTGAAGCAATGCTTTGAGCGACTGAAGTTGAGGTAACAAGTTATCCAGAAGCTGTTGTAATGATGTCCACGTGTTACGTGAACCGCAGCTTATTTGGGGTTTCTGCACCGGTGGTTCCAAGTTGTGAAAAAATTCACTTTTTTCTGGAACGAAACGTCCCTCTACCGAGAGATAGCGAATCTCCAAGGAGTGTAAAACTTGTGTGTAACATAGGCTGTCAGAATGTTTTCAAACGGTATATACCAATATGCCCTGCCACCCTTCCTTCGGTTATGTCCCGAGCCCTTTAAGCACCAATTAGTCAATAATCCCTGTTGACTAACAATGGGCGCGATGTGGCTAGAAAGAAGCCGCCATGAAAAATATAACATGAGGCACACATGTAATAAAAACTGACGCCCAAAGAACGTCATCACATAAATTACTGGGCGACGAAACACAAGACCAGGTTAAATTAGTTTGTTCAATATTATGCAATGAATTTATCATGCATTGACGTCTGCATCATCTGTTGGCTTGCGCTTGACTTGTCAACTTGTTCACAAAGTTATTATTATCAGCTCTTTTGTGGGAACTTTCACTGATCGGCACGTGGACATGGCAGCAAATATATAAAAATGGTAGGAATATGGGTGGAAGGAATCACGTAAAGATGTTTGCGATGCCCTAAAGAATCATGAAAGAAAACAACATAACAGCTTGTGGACAACTGATGACTTAAAAAGTTCGCCAAAAGACCGCAAGTTTGAAGCAAAAATATGAATGTTCAATAAACATATGTAAAGCACTCTTAGGACGTCGTCAAAGACGATGCTTTCACAGGTGCACCTCAATTGAACGAACAAATTTTTCATGAAAAACACAATCTTTGCAGCGCTTCAAATTCAATATGTTGCTGTCACCGAGCGCAACACCCACGGATCAGTCGGACAACAGCGCTCACGAGAATACGACCCCGATTAGGGCGACCAGAATGGGTAAGACAAAGAACGTGCGACTCTACAGAAAGCAGTTGCATGATGCATTTGGATTCTCGATCATTGGCGGTGAGCGATCAGAAAGCTATTTGCATTGCCCGAGCCTGTTTAGAATCATTATCATGTAGAACATGCAGGAAAAAGGCCCTTACTTAGCAAGCAGCAAATTTATGCACGTTTTCTTTGCTGGAACTGAATATCACAAACTGCCTGTCGACATTGGATACTAATTTTGCAATTTTTTTCAATAATTGGATCGCGGTTAACATTAGTACGCACATACATACATACTGTATGTACAGTATGTAACAAGCGCCTTTTCTTTTAAAAACGCCTACTCTCCAGTTTATGAGCGGCCAGAAGATCGGAATGGATTTCTCTAAAAATGAAACCAGAGAACTGTTTGAACAATAAAACGATATTTCATTGTTTGCGGTTGACTGAGTTCGTTTGCTGTCTTCCCTGCAAGACGCAATGCGGTAGCGTCTCACAAGGAAACCCATAAACATTGTACGCCCGGGAGCGTGCGTTACGAGCGTTATATTTCACCAATTTGATGTCTTGGTGCCGTAGGGATACAACTTAAACTGATTTCGCAAAATGCCTCATTCGCATTTGAAATTAACATCGCCACAGGTGATGAAATATTCCTGTCCTTTAATTATGTATTCGAAACTGCGCGTAACAGATGACGCAATTGATCCAAAAACAGAAATAGATCTGGAATTAGCTATGCAAATCATGAAAGGGTATTAAATCAAAAACAAGGAAGTGTAAAGGGGAAAAGCATGCCGTTGACATACAGTACTTCCTTGTCATTACCGTCGTAACAAGCATGTATGTAACTATGCTCTTATGTACATGTACATATTGTATTTCGGTTCACTGCATACAGCAATTGGTGATGCGGAGGTCATGCTTACGAACCATACAGTATCCACATGCCCCTGTTAAGGTACCGTAATTAGAAAATAAATTCGCGTTGGAATACAAAATGTCGGCGTCTGCCAAGGTTATACATACAGTATGTACGTACAGTGGGATACAGCTCACATTACAGTAGTGGCGTGCCACTAAGTTTGTGTAATGAATCGAAAGCGTGCGAAACCGGGCCAAGTTCACAGGCTGACGATGCCACGTACATACCTAGATACGGACACATATGTAGTTCCATTGCTATGATGATAGAACGAGAAACACATTTTATCTCTGTTGCTCTTCGCTATACCTCGGAAGGATAGAGCAGGCACCTTGCGTGCAGCGAAGAGGAACAGTTCATATTCGAAATGTGAAAGCTTGGCGCCTGCTGCCCGACCATCCCACGCTTGCTGTAATTCAGAATCGGGATTAGTTAGCGGCGGTCCAGACAAGCAGACCATCTCTCTCTCTCTCTCTGCTCTGACAAATTACGGCTTAAGACACTATTTTTATGCCGCCGCACCCCGCCGCACATGAGGACAAACTGAATATTCTGAAAAATTACTGTGGTGTGGAGGCTGGAATGTGAGCATCTCGCTGCTGTTGCCCCCACTGGAATAATCAGTTGTCAGTAGCACTGGGTTTGTGATTACAATCGTGAATAGATGTCGTGAGCTTCAATTAGTTAGCATGGTGTTCTGGTACTAATAATCAGTTGCACCTTGGTCACGTGAGTGCCCACACCGCTTCTTTGAATCGCAAGACCAGAAAATAAACCGATTGAACCCACTTGCGTATAAAACCTAGGCGTCAGAAACCGAACCCAAAAACATCGGTACATTACCTAATTTAGGCTCTGCTATTTTTGTGTTTGCGCAAAACAATGTGATTAACTTCATACATACATAGTTAATTAATCAATTGTTGTAAAGAGGCGCCTGGATGTTGCGTGCCCGAAGAACGTGACAAAAGCTCGGGTAGACAGATTGCTTAAAGTGCCTCTACAAGTGAATGTTGACCGCGTTTGTTTGCAGCCATTTTTTGGAAAATGAAGGCAAAGTATCAGAAACCCAGATTTAGGGAATGGATTTTAAACTCGTTGCTTTGTTTCACGGAGCCCACATATTTTTACAGGAGGAGAAAAAATAAAAAAAGTTTGAGGCGGACCTGTGCAAGACACAAGGCAATCCAATCTAAGATATTTTCAGCGTTTTATACACAGGCGTTTCTCTGTTAAACGGGATATAAAGCATTGCACGAAACGCCAGGTGTGACAAATGATAAACGAAATACTCCGAAAAATCAAGCCTTTTTGAAGCACCCTTGACTGCTGTATAATTTTAGGCATCTGTGGTGAATGAAATAAGTGGTCAATTGCAAATAAAAATCGTCTAATTATCCTGTGTTCAGGATGTGCTTTTCGTTTTTCAAAACCCTACACAGCTCACACAATGTTTACCACAACATGCATAAGGCAGCCATTCCACAGCGCACACACAACGACAACACACAGCCGGCACAGCGACAACACAGCAATGTTTCAGCTGGCAAGCTTTGTTGTGTGTGTGCGCTGTGGAATGGCTGCCTTGCGCATGGGCTCCCATCCATCTCGGTCCCGCCATCTCGGTCCTGACCATTTCGGTCCCGCCATCTGGGTCCCAGGTCATCTCGGTCCCGACCATCTGGGTACCGACCATTTCGGTACCGGACCATCTCGGTCCCGACCATTTCGGTACCGGACCATCTCGGTACCGGGCCATCTCGGTACCGGGTCATCTCGGTACCGGACCATCTCGGTACCGGGTCATCTCGGTCCCAGAATATCGCGATCATATTGGTTGCTGATGTAGTCGATGTCGATGAAGTCGAAAACACCGAAAAAACCTCGAAGTGAAAACTCACACAAATATAAAAAATGCCTGAAGAACAATATTTTTTAATCGAAAATGGATATTCATGTACTGTACATAGGCTAGATATTGTGATGTGATTCATGCACAGAAATGGTCATTTGATGATGTCGGTCTGGGAGCCTAAGCTCAAGCCTAAGCCTGAATGAAGGCCTATGCCGTTCAACTTTTGTGAATGGCCGCACATACAGCCAAGAACATAGGCAGCCTAAGCCTAAGCCTAATCCAGAATGAAAGTATGAACAGGAGTATTCTTGTGAATGGCTCCCACATATGAACAGGTCTTCCTGGCTGGCAGCCTAAGCCTAAGCCTAATCCTGAATGAAAGTATGAACAGCGATACTTTGTGAACGGTTTACATGTGTGGATAGGTCTTCCTGGCTGGCAGCCTAAATTTTCTTCTGAACGCGATTATGATCTAATTTTTATGATTGCAGTACTTTTTCACAAGACTGACAGACGCAGCTTCATAAAGATGCCCAAAAGCACCAAAAACATCGCATTTTCTTTTTATTGCATTGAATTTTCAAATTACGAAGAAAGCTGAACATAGTGGGAACTACGAAACAAAGGGCAAAACAGTGCTCAAGACAACAGGTACCGAAATGGTCGGGACCGAGATGGTCCGGTACCGAGATGACCCGGTACCGAGATGGTCCGGTACCGAGATGACCCGGTACCGAGATGGTCTGGTACCGAAATGGTGGGGACCGAGATGGTCCGGTACCGAGATGGTCCGGTACCGAAATGGTCGGTACCCAGATGGTCGGGACCGAGATGACCTGGGACCGAGATGGCGGGACCGAAATGGTCGGGACCGAGATGGCGGGACCGAGATGACTGGGAGCATTGCGCATGTTGTGGTAAACATTGTGTGAGCTGTGTAGGGTTGTGAAAAACGAAAAGCACATCCTGAACACAGGATAATTAGACGATTTTTATTTGCAATTGACAACTTATTTCATTCACCACAGATGCCTAAAATTATACAGCAGTCAAGGGTGCTTCAAAAAGGCTTGATTTTTCGGAGTGTTTCGTTTATCATTTGTCACACCTGGCGTTTCGTGCAGTGCTTTATATCCCGTTTAACAGAGAAACGCCTGTGTATAAAACGCTGAAAATATCTTAGATTGGATTACCTTGTGTCTTGCACAGGCCCGCCTCAAACTTTTTCATTTTTTCTCCTCCTGTAAAAATATGTGGGCTCCGTGAAACATCACAAAGCAACGAGTTGAAAATCCATTCCCTAAATCTGAGTTTCTGATACCTTGCCTTCCTTTTCTAAAAAAATGGCCGGTCAACATTCAATTGTAGAGTCACTTTAAAGCGCCTTGTACGTCTTTGTGCAAATAGATCAATCTGGTTTGCTGTTGCTTGAATAAGCACGCAAGATGCTTTTTTTATTACGAAGGGGTTCAACAACATAGAGTAGTGATGGCAATTTTAAAAGGTATTCCATTCAAAATTGTGGGTGGCATATAACGTCAACAGCGTTATTAGTGCCCCGAAGCTTAAGCTTGTATAGTACATAGTATGTAGGTACATATACATAGTATCTCACAAGCGAGGTTTTTTGTTTTATAACCAAGGCGCATTTATGATTCGCCCCACCAGATGCTTCAATCTACAAAAAATCTTGGGGCTTCTTTATCTCCGTTCGTTGGAGCACGAAAGAAATTTGAATTTACGATGTGCATGCAACGAACGAGTCAAGATCCCAAAGGTTACTCTTTTATGCTGTACGAACACGAGGATTAGAGTGTGCCAACCTATGGATATGTTACATGAGGCACTGAAATAAAAAAACACTGAAAATAAAGTAGTGTAATCCGTGAGAAAAAAACGGATAGTGCAAACGGAACGGAAACAGTGATAATACCCAGCTTGTATGAGCATCGTTGCTTTGGTTTTGGAAGGTATAGCTATAGGAAAAGTGATTACAACCAGTAGGTGGTCATTTGAATGCCGGAAATGAATATGCAGTGACTCATGCGCAAGTCCTTGACGCAAACATAACATTTGGACTCATACATAATTGCGCAACTCACACAAAATCGTAATAACAACATTTATCCACATTGACGCACCAACAATGCCGGTCGTCATATAACATTGATACGAAAGCAGCCCAAAACGTCAAGCAGGCATGACGTCAAGTGGGCACGTGACTAACTGAGCACAATGGGATGCGGAGGATTATGTCACACCCTGACCTCTACCTGGGATGAACCCGTTCAAAAAGTCGAAAGCGAGAGGTTATGCGTACCCACGTCTAGCGTGTGAGCAGGTTGGGCACTCGTGCGTTTGGAGATTAGGATGGGCCCATGGTATCAGTTCTGTGAGGCACGCGTTTGGTCGCAATAAAAATTGAAACATCATAAGTGCGTGGGTACCCAAACTGGGGTTATACTCCCATCTGAAACTGCACTTCTGCCGTAATACCAACTGACGTAACCTCATGCTTCACCTCTGAGGAGTCAGCACAGTAAAGTTTAGCTATAACAAAAAAGTTTTTGCGTGCACTCGCTCATGTACAGTGACGGCCAAAACATTGGAACTTGTCGTAACAGCAGTGGGCTGGGGCATCATGTGACCCGCACCACTCGTGGCCTTCTGGCTCGTCACCAACAAAGTGACTCACCTTGTCTTTGTGTGTGTGTATGTGGGGGGGGGCGAAAAAGCACCTGTTCCTGCGAGCTTTAGTGACGATGGAAAACACATTGTCTTGATTAAAATTCGATTCCAAAAATAGACACACATACGCGTTACGAGGGCACCTTTTCGGTGGAATTTTGTCAGCTAAACAACAGAGTTTGGTTTCTAGAAAAGCCTTTTGTTTGACATCCGGCCAAATTGCTTCATATTTTCGAATGACGTACATACAACAGCTAAATTTAGAATGTGAAAAATTGTTTTGAGGTACTCCAGTAAATAACCAAGCACAGAAACAAAATCGTCCCAAAATCGTCGTACATACGTCATCTGTATATGCACATCACTTCGAAACTCGGGAGCTGTGGCGCTAAAAATGCCAGTCAGAATCGAGTTGTTTTTTTTGCTAACCTAGTCTGAATAGAAACTGGAACCAACAAGCTTCCACAAAGCTGATACCGTACCGACGTATAAAAATACAAAAACGAAATATTTCAAAAATTTTACAGGTTCCGACCGGGGCTTTAGCCTCTACGTTCGTTCAGTCAAATACGGCTCGCCAGCTTGGGAGGCTGGTCTATCGGTATGATAAATCGGTATTTTATGCTTCCGAAAATACTAGTCTGTTTCAAAAATCGGTTTCGCGGTCATAAAACTCGAGTGGCCCGTTTAATATGTTATTCCACTTTAGTGGACATTGAGGAAAAAACTGAGTCCAAAAAGACCGACGTCATGTGCTGATAAAAGGTGGGTATACGCCAGCGCCGGAACCTGCGGCCTGCTGAGCAATAAAAATTGTTTTCGTTTCGTCATAATGATTGAGCACTGGAAAACAACTCGATGACTCTCTTTCATATCGCCTTGTATCAAGCTTGATAATCGGTTCGGGATGCCCCAATCTCAACTTTTGGGACTGGTTGTACTGAGGATACTTCGCGATTGCCACTAATTCCCAGATACCAGTTGTTTATCAAAAGCCTGAAGAACACAGTTTCGAAAACAGGCACTAGCATGAATCTTGAGATGTATTGCTGTAGGCATGCAGTACCAGTAACAGGTCAGTGGTCACAATAGATCTGGGCCGATCGCCGAGTTTGACACCGGTGCTGAACTGCTAAACCGAATTTATGATACGGCCACTTAAAAATGTTTTCCAGCTGAATGACGAAATCGTGCGTCTGGACGGGCACTCGCTGCATGACGTCACGTCGACCGAATTTGCCGATAGCGTCAATGACAGACTCAAACTCGTGTTGACTGTCAGAAGTTCGTTGAAATTCGTATTGTCCTTGTTGATGAGTCTGCCCGCTTTATGATGACGTGATCGTGACTGGTGTCATACTGTACATATTTGTCACCATGAAACATTGATCATACACATGTACCATAATGGTGGTAGGTTGACGGGCGGTGGGGGTCACAACTTTCGTTTCTGACGAGTTTCACCCCAACGAAGCTCACTGCAAAAAGAGTGGTACACTAAGCACATTGTATCATGAAACATCAGCCAGCCGACCATTGCAGCCACAAACGTCGTGTTCGTCGTTCGTCATCGTGTGTCGGAGCCAGGTGGCACGCGCACTGGTCACTACGTCACACATCCACCACCACGCAGGCCACCGTCACTGCCCGCACCCGTGATCCGATCGGAGGGACTGCTGATGGACAAAACTGGGTTGGTCATTCTCAGGGCCGTATCAATTGTGAAGGCAAGTCCATTGGCATGGACTTGGCTTGGGCATTGGCAAATGTTGGTGAGCTGTGTTTTGTGACGGAAAAGGGGCACTAATTTCGACCGGCGTAAATGATGTTCCCCTGCACCAAATGAACGACTTTTACGCTGGCTGGCCGCAGGCCGATTCTATCACAAAATACAGCCCAACCAAAATTTGCCTATTTTGTTTTCACGGACAGGCGTTGCATCAGCAACTTCTTCAATGCGATCTCAGTGATGCACATAAAGTTGTAAGCTTGTGTAACGTCCATCGGCGCTCAAGAAAGTTGATCGTATGGACGTACAGTATAATTGACATTTTTGGGCTCGTATAGTAAATTTCTGATTTCGTTGCCTCGTGCATTTTTACAGACGCAAGGAAACTCCCCGTTCGAAGTCGAGGCAGGCAAAAAGGTCAGCACACTGTCAACAAGCCAGGTTGCTGGCTAGTGTGCGTTTCGAATGTTTCAGTCACACAAGCTGTGTGTGTTAGCTGCAGACTGCCTCGACTTCGAACGGGAGTTTCCCTGCGTCTGTAAAAATGCATGAGGGAACGAAATTAGAAACTTACTATGTACATACCTCTTTTCAGTACCAGCCATCCAACTGGTGCATCGAGCATCGTCAGTTTTGCAGCGAGCAGCAGCAGTTTGTCGCAGAGTTATGCGGAGCGACATCGGAACAACAACAACAACAACACTAAACAACACTCTGCAACAGCGACGGCAACATACCTGCAACAACAACAACAACACAGCAAAACCATTGCGCGAACCACAACCACGACAAGAAAACAACACCACCAGCGGCGAAATAGATATGAAGAGCCGGTATTTGACGAACCCGTGAAACATCATCATCGACAAAAAAAACATCGTCGAACCAAGCACAAGGGAGTGGAGTCAGTCACTGACGCAGGACTGCAGCCTGCTAGTGGTCATAGAACAGTGCCAGTGCACAGGGGACACTCAAGGCACAGCGGCAGTTTGTTAGTTGGGTAGGTTTTAGTTCTTCAAAGTGCCAGTTAATACGGTATGTACTAGTTTATTTTAAGATGAATATTGAAAAAAGGCAAATTGTGTAAGAATCGTAATAGTTTTCATTGTCCGTTTGGACCTGCCTTTGCAAACGAATGGGGCACGAGGTCATCGGTGGCACGAAATGCGAATACACCAGATGTCAATGTGACATCAGAACAAATGCGAGCTTGATTTTACATGCTATCGTTCCTTGTGGAAATGCACAAGCTTGTCTGATTCGATAATTCCAATCTGATTTAGTATTCCTGATTTAGCAAGTCCAGTCCCTCTGTGCACCACTATTACGAACACATGGCTTCCACCCACTCCGAGTTGAGACCGAAACATCATCATCATCAGCAGGACCACATTATGGAAAAGATCCGGGCCGAATTGACGGAAAAGCTGGGCAAACGGCAGAGTGCCATGATGGAGAGAGGGGAGTGAGCGCCTAAGTGGTCTTTCATGGATATCTTGATCACCAAACATATGCTTTCTGATATGACATGATATGGCAACAAATCTTTTTATTTATTGATATTTTACATTTATTGCAATGCAACCATATATTGTGATTCATCTGTCCCTCAACGGTGAAGCTGAATAAAACGTACTAATCTCCGAACAGCTTTCAATTTTTCGGTCAACCGACTCCAAAATCCCTCCTCCACTACGCGCACCGCATAACATCAGCACATGCGCAACACAACAAACAACATAATTTTTATTTACGTCAATGCTGCTCGACAAAAGCAATTTCAAAATTCTGGATTGGAAAAACCTACTAAATTTTGTAGGTGCCCGATTCAAGTTCTGTTTGTTCAAAGACATCAAGAAACCCGAACTTTGAAACTCTTTGGTGTAAACAATTTCGTCAATGATTCTTGCCCGTCTTCAACACTCTACCCGCGTAAAAGAACGAAACTTGTGTGTAGGTGTAACCATATCAATTTATTCCGCCTTTATTCTTGTTGTCTACAAAGGTCATCTATAATTGTCATCTCCGCAACTGTCCAATTGATTTGTAGTCTCCGCACCGCATGTGTATTATTTTCTGTCAATGTTTAGTTGTTTTGTGGTCTCCGCCACTTCCTCCTTTTGAATTGAGAGAGAAAATTTTAGTTACTGCTACCGTTTTCGCAGCTTATCCGTAATTTTATGCTTGTATTAATTTAAAATGGCACTCGCCGCATATTCCTGGCTTAATTCAAAAATGAATGAAGATGTATGCATGGCCGTGGACCAATTTCGACCAGCGTCTTGCATCCGACGACCTTGGCGACCAGGTGAATTATGAAGGTTGATTTGAATTTGTTGTCCAAGTCCAAGTCCAAGCCATGAATGTGGCTTCGAAGCCATTATATGTAGGTATGCTGCTGCATAAGTGCCTGGTTGGGTTTGGTATTGGGTTTGGTATTGGTTGGTATTGTGTAGTGGTATTGGGTATTGGTCTTAGTATTGGTTTGGTATTGGGTTTTCTGTCTGGTATTGGGTCGGCATTGGGTTTGGTA
>JASAMV010000050.1:0-21222 GCA_030248065.1 Rhynchonema sp. JSB1_4
ATGTTATATGCTTATATACATGTATATGCTATATATAACTCTATGTTTGCTGCGGTAAATATTGACTTCGAAACGTTGAAACAGCTTTTGTGAGACACTTGAAATTCAAGCTTGTGCGGACAGCACAATCCACTACACGGACCGTTTCAGGGCGGCCTAAGATTAGATCCGGAATCCAAAATTGTTTATGCATGAATCATCAGGAATTCGGAAACAATTTCATTTCCGGATTCAGATTTCCGCTGGATTTGACCGTCCATACCGGTGCTGTTGTGTCGCTGTATCCGTGCTTGCCGAATCCCTGGAACGCGATGTGACCGTATGCGTTGGTGACCAACTCTTCTGTGTGCTGCGCTGCATTCCACGTAGTTTCATAATCTTGACGCAGATGTTCGATCTTCAGCGCTTTGTGCCACTCCAAGTCGTTGCCGCACCGAAAATGTTTGTATAATTTTCAAATTCGCTGCCTCACTGTGAGATATGCCGCATAGTTAATGTCAGGTTCTAAACCCGAAAGTCAACTTTTGAAACATTCGGACAACATACACACGTGCAGCTTGCCAGCCAGCCAGGCGCAGCTGCGCGCAATGTTTTTTCAGAACTGCGCGTGGTTAGCGTTCGGGTTTAGAACGTGACATTCACTATGGGTCGTATTTTACTGTGCGGCAGTGACTTTGGAAATTTACTATATCAAGCTTGGTGATCGGATTGGACTACTCACCTCACTAATTTTGACCAGCGTAAAAGTGGTTCCCAGCATCGCACGCAGGGCTGGCACGACCCGATGCGATAATTAGTTTTGATAACGGCTCACAGCATGACACAGAGAAGGCAAAATTAACAGAGTTCGTCATAATGACTTACTTGCAGACCGTGGTATCCACAGAGTCAGTCGCATAAGCCTTGCATCGGCGCATTTTCAGAAGTCTCTCAGCGAAGCTCGAGAAGTCATCCTGATATATACAGTATGTGAAGGTACATATAACGAATCGCTATTGCGGATGATAAATCACGCATTGTCCCACTGTCCCACTGGACTGAACACAACCACAATTCACAATTTCCGGTGTTTGTTTGTCATTCAGTGAACCGTTTTTGGCCAGAAACTTCAGATTTGATGGTCTTGTTTTCAAAAGCTTCCAGCTCGGCACAGGGCTTACCCCTGTCCTAGGTTTCATTTTAGAAGTACCGTGCGCTTTGCCTCACCTGCACATATTGCTCGCTGCGCTCCCTCGTCGAACTGGTCGCTGATCGAGCGTCGTTGCTGATGGGGACAACTGTTTGCAATCCATTTTGTACCTTCTGTGGCTGCACACTTCTTTGGCTGTTGATAGAAAACGACATTTCAGCAGCTTGACTGTAATAGCTTCCCGCAAATATTCTTTGCAGAACGTGGCTATTTAATATAACAACTCACACAACGCCAGATAACGCAATGCTCAGGCTGAAAAGTGCGCGCACGCACACACACACACACACACACACACACACACACACACACACACACACACACACACACACACACACACACACACACACACACACACACACACACACACACACACACACACACACACACACACACACACACACACACACACACACACACACACACACACACACACACACACACACACACACACACACACACACACACACACACACACACACACACACACACACACACACACACACACACACACACACACACACACACACACACACACACACACACACACACACACACACACACACACACACACACAATCGATTGGCTTGCGTTTATCCCCAAGGTGACGGTTACTCACGGTCTCTGCGCAGCTTTTGCTAGCCAATCCAAAATGCGCGTCCGTGTTTGATGAAAAATCCAGCTGCGCTGGAGCATCTGCCTGTGAATCGTTGTGGATAAACAACGGGAGTTATGCTACAGAGGGATCGTGTTTGTGACTAATAGTTTTGTCGTCAAATTATGTCGTCAAATAAAGTAGTTGAACAAGTCTCTCTCTCTCAGCAAGTGATGTTTTACACGAGCAATCAAATCTGCTCGTGGCGCTTTTTAGAGCTCAATTGGTCCCGGAGGTGTTCGCACCGACGAGGCCTAGCCCCTGCAGTCTGTGAAAACTGACCCAAACAACGGGCAAAACTCACTGCTGTTTAGTGTTTACACCGTTTACTTGGGGATGACCTTGGCTGGGCTGTATGTAGTACACACTCTCATCCGTGAAACCACAGCCAGTTGGTGATGTGCGTCGACGTATTTTACTTTTGGGAAATAAGTGAAAATATATTTGTACACTTCAAGGTAACAACTGAAAGTCTGCTGATCTCTGCTCAAATTGCCAGTGATTTCACGAGCTTGCATGTACACACAGTAGTTGGGCATTTAGTGATGACTGCACTGACATCAGCAAACTTTGCAGAGGCGCGGGATGTTATCACAGCACATCAAACACACCACGCATGCATGCAGCAGGCGCGCGCTTACAGTTATGCGCAAGTTGATGTTTCACATGCCCAATCCCAAGGGCAAATTCCCGTACACTCCCGGGTCGTACCCATTGACTTCGAGCCAGATGCTCTGCTGTCGGAACAACCAATTGCAGACGGCCTCCTTGTCATGTATCAGGAATGCGCTGCCTTCATAGCCAGAGATCTCCTAAAAGTGGAAACATGGCTAATTGGATGGGTATCTGAAGTGTATGGACTCTGTCACGTTTTTATCCAGGGAGCACAAAACGCATCATATCAGTAAAACGCGACGGAAGATGCATGCATCTTTTTGAAGCAGAGTTTTACAAACAATAACACGAAATAGCAACTGAAATCGGCAACATTACTGTACTGACGTATCATGCAGTATCCCAGATAAGTTCCAGAGTTGCCGTCATCACCAAAGCCGTATATTGCCTGGGACCAAACCATACGGGGTTGAGCTGTGTTTGTACCGTCGCCGCCTAAAAAAACCATAGGTTTTTGGAGGCAAATTTGGAGGCGTTCGCACTGACGACCCCTGGCGCCTCGGCCTGTCTGCGAAAGCAGGGCGAAACAGACCAATATTACTTACTGCACGCAGCACATCAGTAAATTACCTAATTATTTGATCGCTAAATTGACGTCAAATATCACCGATTGAATTACTGGCTCGAGCTTTCAGATGATCATGCGCAGATAGAAAGATGATATTGGTCGCACAATGACTATATGAGAATCCATCCCCACGAGTTTTCAATAATGAATCAGGTTTTGACAGATAGAAGCTTCTCTTTCTTTCCCAAAAAACAAAAAAAAAAAAAAAAAACAAAACACAAAACCCCCCCAACAAAAAAAAAAAAAATCCCACACACAAAAAACAAAAAACCAAAAAAAAAAAACAACCCAAAAAAAAAAAAGACCAATACACCTATAACATACTGTATACACACATTATGTAGGATGGTCCAGAAACTGCGATCTGCACTTTAGGTTAAAAATGATGCGCCGAAAATTTATGCTCAATTACACTAAAAGCCGGGTACCAGGAGTTATCGAACACGGGGATTCCTTCGAATATGGGCTTCATTTTTTAGTCCGGATACTTTGCGTCCAACAAATAGGGTCCGCCAAATCTAGGTTCACTGCTTTCCGGGTCTTACAATAGTTCTTGGACCCAAAATACCCGGACCAAAAAAACTAAAGCCGATATTTGGATTCCATGTATCCGAACGCATCTAGAACAACCTTCTAGCCCAATTGGAGCCCTTTTAGGGCGGACATAGGCTGAGCACGGAATCCGGAAATATTTACATGCAAAAACTTTGATCTACATATTTCCGGATGCGGAACAGCATCCGCGTTTTCCGGAAATATTTCCGGATTCCGGTTTCCGGATGAAATATGAAAAACGCAGAATTCGGAAATGTTTTGCATTCCTTTGAAAACACAGTGAAGCGAAATATGGTTGAAGGTTAATTCCGTGTTCCGCAAAACTCATCCGGAAATCGGAATCCGGAACTATTTCCGGAAAACGCAAAAAATAAAAAAAATTCGCTCGAAAACCGGAATCAGGAAATATTTCCGGATTCCGGTTTCCGTGTTCAACCTAAGTCCGCCCTAACACAACACCCACAGCCCCAATATATATCTTCCGATTCGCAGTGAAAGCGCCAAGCATCTGGGACACAATGTCGCATATCAAGCCGTGCGCAATCGCCAACTGTGAAACGGGTGATGTTTCATGCGACAGCTACCATCTGTGGAGTGAGGATATCAGGATTATGCAGGAGATCGGGGTGAGATCGTTTGAATTGTGATTTGAATTTTGATATTAAGAAGATTTTAGGAAATCTTCAAAGTGCTATTTATCTTTGTTTGGCGGTCCAGCACTGGATCATATTGAAGCCGATTAAACCGAAGCTTAATGATGTGTTTGGATGTGGAATGTGGAATAAACTTTACGCCACAAAAGCTGTGGGGGCAGAGTGAGTGTCCCCACAAAAAATAGTATTTTGATCGCGGGCTCCTAACCAAAATTTCGATTCAGGTAAACACCTACCGTTTCTCAATCTCATGGCCTCGTCTGTTCTACAACGGCACGCCGGGCCAAATCGACTACAATGGTTACATGTATTACAGTAATCTGATAGATGGTCTGCTTGCTGTAAACATCACCCCAATGGTAAGCGTGAATTCCAATTGTGATCCGCTGGATCTAAGATCTTGTTAAAGAATCAGTCGTTACCATTGTGCGATGGTTCAGTCCCGGAGCACAGGTTGAGGTCCGGCCATTCAGGCTCGGCTGGAGCCTAAGCCTTTAAATGGGTCAAATACATATGCTGGGCCTGAATTGGACGGGCCTGGAAAACTGGGCTTGAAAAGTCGCGGAATAGTCACTACCAGCAGCCCTGGGGAAGCCATGAGTCAACCTCCGAGCCGATCGTATTTGCCCAGTAATGAACTTTCAGGTCACCCTGTACCATTGGGACCTGCCCCAATACCTGCAGGACGAGGGTGGGTGGATGAACGAACGAATTCAGGACTGGTTCTACTACTACGCCGACTTCTGCTTCTACGCATTCGGGGATCGAGTTAGTCGGCTCGCTACGTGCTCCTGGGTGTTTTAGTACCCGTTTCTTGTATGATTTTTATTCATCTTACTCATCTTTTATTCTCTCGTAACGCTTTCAATAACCTGACGATTTTGATTTGGGAAGATCGATATGACAAAGGCTGATTTTGCGTCGACTAACTTTTACTGCCCGCAGGCAGTGCTCCTGTGCCTTTCTTACTGAAAAAAATGGGGCGAAAACTAATATTCTGCATATGCACTAATGTAGTACGTACATGAGGTGAAACGTAAAACTCTTGAACACCAAATAGTCCTAGCATAATCCAATGTATTCACAGGTGATATGTGACGAGTGAAACATTATTCAAAAGTCCACCCATGCATGTACAATGCACACGTATCGATTGTCAAAAAAATCAAAAGAAAAGAATTTTTTTTAAAAAAAGCTCGTTAATTATGTAAATTTTTTTCCAAACCTGGATTGTGTGCAGGTCAAACTGTGGCAAACATTCAACGAACCGGAGTCCTTCATAATCAACGGCTACAACGGCTTCTTCAGTCCCGTTGTGCCGAACTGCCCTGACTGTCCGTACGTGGCCAACAAGAATCTACTCTTAGCACACGCAAATGCCTATCACGTATATGACAAGGTGTACAGGACGAAGCAGCAAGGTTTGTGTGTTATTTAACGACCAGACGGGACCCGTGCCTACGGCCCGGCTACAGCGCCGCGCCCGTGCCGTGCCCCCCCCCCGCCGAAGACCCGTTAGCATACCCAAAGCTACCCGTGAAAATTGACCAGTCCGCCCTCCCGAGGGAGGGGGCCACAGACACACAGACATACATACATACGTCTTCCTGTTTTCGTAGTATAGATAAACGAGCGATATGAATAAAAAAGATATTGGGCGATATGCCAAATTAAAAGGCAAGCACTAGACGTGAATGACCATTGTTGGACCGAGGTCAGCAAGAGGTTTTTTTTAAATTGCTGCTTGTGTAGATTCTGGTTTGACGCCAGGCAGCAGGTGTATAAAGTTGAACGTGATCATTTGGAGCAAGGAAACAACCTCTACTTTAGTGAATGCGAAGTCATGCTGAACTTTTGTCTCATGCCCATTCAGTGGTGCAGTATACAGAATATGTACATACATTCCTATGGTGCCAAGATTACAACAAATGTAAAAAAAACTCTAATAAAGATAAAGTCCTTACCCGACAAGATCACATTTGTCTTCCCGCGGTCCAACCAAGTCCGTGGTCCCGGTGTGTGTGCCTGCAAAGTTGCCACGCCTGACTGATTGTATCATTCAGGTCAGGTTGGTGTCGTCATTGGTATAGAGGACGCTCGACCAAAGGACAATCAAAGCGAGAGCATCATGGCAGCGAGCCGACAAATGGATTGGTTGGCAGGTGAGATGACGGATTTTCTTATTTTCGAGGTGTTAATTTCTATCATTCATTTTGGAAATCGATTTTTTTCGCTTCTTTTGCCGTGCCACAAAGAAGCGAGCGAAACTTGTTTGTATCTAAAGGCAAACAACGCCGATTTCGAAGGTGGGTGTACGGCAAAACGCAACGAAAGACAAAATTCTCATGCACAACGTTGTAGTATTCTTGAACGTGTAACGTTTCCGAAATCATCAGTCACGTGTGAATGTTTCACCGATCTGCCACTTCCGACATCGAGCTCGTGTCGACACGGTGTGAGCGTTGACCACATGAATATATCAGCCGAACACTTCACAGGTGTCTACCTCGAGCCCCTGCTTGGTAGTGGCAATTGGCCTCAATCAATGATCGACATTGTTGCCAATCGCAGCGCGATGATGAACTACACGGAGAGTCGACTGCCTCGATTGAGTATTGCCGAACAACAGCACATTCAAGGTAGTCACTGTTTTTGATTCATTCATTGATGAGTCATTCAATGATTTGTATTCATCGGCTGGTATTCACGAAACGGTGGAGTTGAGAGTTGAGTGGAATAATGCGGTCAATGTGAAACATTGCACGCACACGTTGTAGCGTGACATGTGTATGGCTGCGTGTGCAAACTGAAATTCGTGCGGTGAACACGAATCCACGTGTTTGCCTATGGGTGATATTTTCGAAACGGTGTAAAGATCAGTTGGGCGTAGAGGTCGGCGTAAAGTTCGGTCGAAAGCTCGGTCGGCGTAGCTCGGTGTAAACGTGAAACATTGCCTGTCATTAACGTTGAATGCTTCAAGTTTACACCGAGGTCTATCACACTGAGCTGTCGACCGAGCTTTCCACCGACCTTTACACCCAACTGACCTTTACACCGTTTCGAAAATATCACCCATTGTTGGAGAACCCCAAGTTCGGTGGCGTGTGCGGCGTTTCCAATGGTTTTGCGTTTCGAAATTAACCACAATGTGTTTCCACCGCACTTACCACTCACTCAACTTTCCACCGATCAATTGAATGATTGACTGCCAGGCACGCTCGATATGTTCGGAGTCAACATCTACACGGCATCACTGACCGGATACGCCGACTCCGCGCTCGAGCCCAAATACTACAACGATATTATGGCGTACACTTATAAGGATCCAAGATGGCCGTCGAGTGACTCGGATTGGCTCAAACTGGTCGGTAAACTGTCCGCCGGAGAATGCCATATCAGTCCCCCCGAATAATTCCGCAGCGGGAACTAACTCGGAAAATCTTTCGAATCAGCCTCCGCCTATATGAGCATTTTCAGTGATGTTTCATGTACTTATACATAGAGGGAGCTTATTTGGGAATTATTTTTTTTGTGAAAACCCGAATCCGACATGTGTTCCGAATAAGCCCCCAGATGAGCTATTTGACATTCTCCGGTATCACTCAACTTTAATCACAACCATGACTTCAATCAGTGAAACATCACCCTACTCCACACAGGTGCCGTCAGCAGTCACAAACGTGTTGAACTACCTGTCCAACAACTACAACAGTCAAATACCGCTCTATATCACTGAGAGCGGCTGGTCGAATGCGCCTGACGCGCCACTCGAAGACGGACCGCGAATTCGCTTCTACAACGACTACATCAGGATGGCGTTGGGGGGTTGGAGTTCAAGCAGATTATAAATTACACCTTTATTCTGTGTGACCTGTGAGGAAGGTACCACATATCTATTCCAGCCTACCAGAACGGCATCAACATCAAGGGCTTCATTGCCTGGGCGCTGATGGACAACTTTGAGTGGCGCGCCGGCTACGAACAACGCTTCGGATTGTACTACGTGAATTTTTCGTCAGTCCTGTAGTTTTTCAAACTTGAGTAAATGTGTCTCAGAAGCAAGTGATATATGATCTTCCACCCATCAGTGATGACGCACGACCAAGAATTCCGAAGAAGTCGAGCGAATTCTACGCGAATGTGATCAAGAACAATGGATTCCCGCCAAATCAGACCACAACGACCACAAGTCCCATGTCTACGACTACTGTCACTGGTAAGTAGCTGTTGAGAGATTGTGTCGCATTCTGACGAGCAGACCCGATTCAGATCCATTCATATGAGTTTTGAGCTTTAATTCATTATGGTCATCATCCTTTGATTTTGACAGTATGCAAGGGATAAATCCTAATACCGTTGGATAAAGCGCAAGCAAGACCATACCGGTAATTGTTGTCACATCCATTTTCATGTTCCACAACTACAATGACCGGTTCGACTACAACAGCAACCGGTGAGTTTGCTTGTCTGATGATTGGTCAAGCCGCAGAGTTATTGGTCAAGCATTATCTTATGGAATCTTTACTAAACCATATCAGGCTCAACGACGACAGCCACAGGATCCACTACAACTGGTCCGACTGGTTCGACCACCACTGCGACAGGTTAATTTTAATTCGCTACTAAGACGTTTGCTATCAACTACTACGCTGTCTGCTATTGACAAGCAGCAAAACACGTGTTTCACCGATTCAGGACCATCGACAACCACAGCAGCCGGTCCAACGACCACGACAACAATGACCGGCTCCACGACTACTGCTACTGGTTCAACTACGACTGCAACTGGTTCGACTACCACTGGAACTGGGTCAACTACTACTGCAACTGGTTCAACTACTACTGCAACTGGTTCAACCACTACTGCAACTGGTTCGACCACCACAGCAAAAGGTTAGGTGATTGAAGTGTACATTTGTGCACTGTCAAGTGTACTGCTGCTTGCTCTTCGTGTCTCATCTTAAGGTGACCTGTGACCGATTCAGGCACATCAACTACCACGGCAACCGGACCAACTACCACGACCACCATGACCGGCTCCACGACTACCGCGACCGGTTCGACTACTACTGCCACAGGTTCGACCACAACAATGACCGGTTCGACTACTACTGCAACTGGTTCGACAACAACAATGACCGGTTCGACTACTACTGCCACAGGTTCGACCACAACAATGACCGGTTCGACTACTACTGCCACAGGTTCGACCACAACAATGACCGGTTCGACTACTACTGCCACAGGTTCGACCACAACAATGACCGGTTCGACTACTACTGCCACAGGTTCGACCACAACAATGACCGGTTCGACTACTACTGCCACAGGTTCGACCACAACAATGACCGGTTCGACTACTACTGCAACAGGTTTTGTGAATAGTTGTCCATTATCACCGGTCCATTCCATTACAAAGTCACTACAAAGGCTGAAGCTACTCTGTTACCCATTCAGGCATATCCACAACCACACCGACCGGTCCAACTACCAGCATGACCGGCTCAACGATTACCGCGACCGGTTCGACAACTACAATGACCATGTCATCAACCACGACCATTCCGCTGAACTGCACCTGCCCGCCGTCGGACTACACTGATCCGGAAGGTTGGACTGGCGACAGTGCTGGTTTCCGGAGCGTCCATAAACAAAAAATAAGCTATTTGAAACGTCACAGGTATGATCACATCGCCGAGCTACCCGGATGACTACTGTAACTCGATCACGTGCTACTACAAGATTACGGTAGCCGATAACTCAATCGTGCAGATCCGAATGATCGGCGACCTGGAGCCATACGACACTCATTGGTCGAGCGGAGATCAAGTTTGCTGTTTGAAGATCAAACGAAAAAAAATGTAATGTCACAATCATGCGATGAACATTCAGGTCACGTTGGGAACGACAGCGTGCACTTCTGTCGTCGGTTTACCGTGAGTGCTTGGATGAGGCTTTCAACAAAATACCTCTATCAAGTCATTGTAGTCCAAAGCATATTGCTCCCAAGAAAGATACATGCTTTAAACTGCCCAAAATTTGTGTTGACGCATTCGCATTCGTTGACTGGCATGCAGGCAACGCAACACAGCGGACCAGCAAAAACCCTTAGCTGCTATTGGTGTTCGTGTTTCTGTGGATAAGTTTAGAGTGAGAGCAATCGGTGAAATGTTCCTACTCACGCCATGAGCGAATAGGGACGGCTAAGATTCCCAATTAAACCGCATTTTAAGCTAGAGTTATACTTGTCTATTTTGGGCTTGTAGACAACGAGGACAAATTTTTGTCAGAATCATGCTTTGCGATATAGTTGAGGCACTAATTTCGACCAGCGCAAAAGTTGTTCCCCTGCACCAAATGGACAGCTTTTATGCTGGTCGAAATTAGTGCTCCAACTTTATCACAAAATATGATTCTAGCAAAAATTTGTTCTCATTGTCTACAAGCCTAAAATGGACAAGTACAATGTACAACTCCACCTTTGTTCACTTCAGTCTGCGTGGTTCGTTCGACCGCGTGTTCTACAGCGCGACCAACGTTCTCAAACTGACCTTCCAATCCAACGGCACTGGAACGGCGATGGGTTTCGTGGGCAGCTACATCTCGATTCCGAACATTTACAGTCTGACGCACAAACAGGTCGAGAAACGTGGACGGGACACGAAAAGTTGGCTTCTTTTGGTTTTTTAGATTTTTTATAACTGGGTTCACTTCGCTGTCCCACCACCCGCACATGGATGGCATTGGGGGCCAGCCGTGTTAGTATGGCACACATATGCGCGAAGATGTTGGTGGCGGTCGGTAGCTGCTCAGATTTGTTTGTGACGCCTGGTATTGGTAGCACAATGACCATATTAGAATTGATCGAATCAATCCTGATTTTCACGTTCAGTCACTATTAACCACTGTGCTATTTGTGATTCTCACAAAACATTTTCAGCTGAAAATAATCTAGCAGAGCACCCACGTTGTTGCGGATCTGAAACATTTTGGTTACTGCATGATTTGTGTGTGATCGCGCAACGCAACGTCATTGCCCCGTCACTTTCCTGATTCACGATTCAGGAAAAAAATTTGACCAATTTTTATAAAGTTATTGTGCGACCAATGTCTGTTTGTGGCGCTTGGTGCTTTTAGCTTGGCACGGGGCGCCACAGGTATATGCCAGGCGCCACAAAAAAATCTGAGCGGATACCGAGCACCACACACCATCGCTCCAATGCCATGTATGGTCACACCTACTCGCGTTCGTGTGACTCCATACACCTGGCAATATCTGGTTTTTCTCAAGTGCGGGGACCAGCTCAGGCACCGCGCAGGCATGGACTTGCGCAACACCGGGGATTATGTCACACCTTACAGTATTGGTAGAGCACCGGTCGTGTCATCCGAAGGTCGGGGGTTAGAGTCCTGCTGGTTCACAATTGTTTTTTTTGCTGCCATTGCTGCCGACGCAATCGTTACACTACCATTCTTCAATTTTTCAAAAGCCAAAATGCTACACAACATTTCATTTAACATTATTCCGCCCACATTTAGTCATTCCATCCGAAATCGCACGTCACGCGCAAGTCATCCCTCGCAATGCGCTGACCGTTCCCAAACCATTCATGTCTGCCGCACATGAGTACTCGCAAGTTGATGTTTCACACAATTGTGAGTGCGGCCCTCGCTACTACGCCGGGCGATGGGGACTCATACAATTGCCAAGGTATGTACTTATAATACGACTGCGTACATGAAGTGATCTGATTGTCTTATTTGCAATTTTGAACGAATAACGCTTTCCAGTACAATTACGCCAAACACGGACTATTGTGACAACATGAGATGTTGGTGGCAGGTTTGTGCAATTTCGAATTTAAGATTAAAGTCGAAAACTTTTGGTTCAACTTTTGTTGCTTTAGGCCGATCTCACAATGCAAGCGCGTTAGCGTGTTAGCGCGTTAGCGTGCGAGATGCGCACGCTTTTGCACTCACAATGGAAAAAGCTGATTAGCGCGTTAGCGTGCGACCAAGCTTTCAGGCACGCTAACGCGCTGATCCGCAACGCGCTTTTGCACTCACAATGCAAAGCTGATTAGCGGGTTGGCGCGTTAGCGTGCACGCTAACGCGCTTTTCGTGATTAGAACTGGTTCTAATTTTTTTGCGCGTCAGCACCGGGGGTGCATGTAGTTTATAATTTTTTTAAAATAATGTACACATGGGGAAGTGCTGCGAAACATTTTTGTTGCATTTTTGTGTGGTATTGCCCGTCTCTTGTGAAGAAGAGGTGCGTGCACATGTGCTTGCTTTGCATTATCAAAGGAAGACAAAACAGAACGTTTCCCGGATCCGTGCACTGTGCTTGCTCTGGCGCTGTGATTACAATGTGACTATCAAATCGTAGAAAAGTCAAACCGAAATGTTTGCATGAAACTCGATTACGAGAATTTACAATAAACTCTCTCTCATGACTTCAATCTCCATTTTGTACAGTATGTATGATAATCATTTCATTTCTGCTGAACAGCAATATGCACATTAACAACAGTTGCACATAAACGCATCAATTTATACACATGCCGGGTGGCGACAGACGACGTGAAGATTTGGTCACTACAACAGCACAAAATGCAATCCAGTCAGACAAGCAAAATCAGTCATGTTTTGTCATGGGTTGCAAGTACTGGTCTTCTTTGCTTGCCGAATCCGGCACCGTGGCCGAACTGGTGCTCACCGATGATTGTGGACGGCTGCCGCTGTTGTCCGATGTTTCAAGAAACTGTGCTTAATACATGATTTGCTCATGATTTGGTCAGCTCAGATTCCAGCTCGAATTCAGAATCGGACTCGGACTGATGAAATTGTGATCTTTGTTACTCATCTCTGCCTGTTTTCAAGTCATTCTGTATGATGTCACATTATAGCCTGTCCTTGTTTGTTGTTGAAAACTGTAATCCGATCTGTCAGAAAAAAAATGCAAAACATGACAATTCGTGTGTTGGCGACACAAAAAAGTAGACAAGCAATACAATTCAATGAAACGAAACAAAAAATTCTGCACTGAACTATGCCCGGATTAAATTTCCATTGTGAGTGCGAACGCGTTTTGCTGATTAGCGCTTTAGCGCGTTGGCGCGTTAGCGTGTCGCTGATAAGCGCGCGCGCTAACGCGCTTTTTCTAATTTCCATTGTGAGTGCAAAAGCGTGCGTGAAAAGCGTGCACGCTAATCAGCAACACGCTAATGCGCTAACGCGCTAACACGCTAACGCGCTGCATTGTGAGATCGGCCTTACTGTAGCTTTAATTCATTAGCACAAATTCTTGGAAACGCAACCGCCACTGGGGGGTGGTTACGCCCCCAAACACGATGATGAAAACTTCCAGCTGGCTGACCTCAATTTTTTACGTGAACAGCAGCTTTGTTTGGTGCACGCACGTTTTGTGGGAATCAAAAGGGAGTCTACGCACCGAGTTGAAGAGTTTATATCAAATACACTGTTGCGCAACCGCCCTCGGTGGCGATGGTGCTTTTGATAATTTGCACCTTTATCTCGATACCCGAATAAGAAGAAAAACAAAACTCTCGCACTTTTCTATTCGAACAACTCGAATTGTTTTCTATTCCGCGACTTTTCATGACCGACCTTTTCAGGCCCAGTTTTTCAGTCCCGGCCGATTCAGGGCCAGTATATTTGACCCATTTATAGGCTTAGGCTTAGGCTCCAGCCGGGCCTGAATTGGTTGGGCCTGAACCTGTGCCCGGGGACTGAACCGTCGCACAATGATTTTTTTCGCTCGTGTGGCTTCATTTTTTTTGCTAAAAACAAGCCTATTCAGATCAGGGTTGAGCCCGGCATGATCGTGCAAGTCCGCATCCTCGGACACACGGAACCAAACGACAACATTGCCGTGTTCGACACCGTCTGTCGATTCTACAACGCTCCGCTGTGGGTTGTTGATTTCTTCGGTTTTTTTGAAATTCAAGAAAGTTTTCGGTTTTTGTAGCTTGATGGATGCTGCCTGCCTGTTGGTCGCAATATGACTATAGCTGGAGTTATACTTGTCCATTTTGGGCTTGTAAACAATCATGACAAAATTTTGTTTGAATCATGGTTTGTGATAGAGTTGGAGCACTTTTTTCGACCAGCGTAAAAGTTGTTCGTTTGGTGCAGGGGAACGACTTTTGTGCTGGTCGAAATTAGTGCTCCAACTCTATCACAAAAATATGATTCAAACAAAATTTTGTCCTGATTGTCTACAAGCCCAAAATGAACAATTATACCCTATCTCCATCTTAGTGGAATCCAAATAATTATTCGTGAAAGGTCGTAGAACACATCTTGCTGCAGGTCACCCACCGGTGTCCATTTACATATAATTTGGTTAGCGTGTGGTTAGCGTTCGGGTTTATAACTTGACATTAACTATGGGGCGTTCGGCAGCGAATTGGGAAATTTGCTACATAATGTCCTTGAATTTATTCATTCAGAGTGGGCGGCTTCGATTTCGACCACGTGCTGCAAAGCGACACCAATGAGATTGGATTGGCATTTAATTCCGACGGGAACAACATCACAAACAGCGGATTTTTCATTTATTACGAAGCTGTTTTAAGTGGTTGGGGCGGATTTTTACTTCTTCAGCTCCAATATTTTCAATTCAAAACTTTCCGGATTTCTCGCGTGTCAGTTTTCTCCGCAAACCTCGGACAGTGTTTTAGCCGGAACTGAATGCGTCCCAGAACCATCGCTCTTATATTTTTGTAACAGTGGTCCGAACAAAAGCATAAGTATACATGTAGCGGCGGAGAACCGCCCTGCTTTCGTATCAACCCTGAAACAACACTACCGGCGACCCATCCAGCGCCAAACAAGAAGTAGAAACACAACATGGGAACGTAACAATGTGAACCAGCCAGCGCGGTTTTTTCGATCTGCTTTCACAGACGGGCGGTGTCCCACCCTGTGGCTGGGCCCTATGGGCCCCCTGGGCCCGCTGGGCCCCCAGGTAGTTATGCCCCCAGGTGGTCGTCAGTACGAATGCTTCAAACAGTCACGTGACCCCAAAAACTGTGTCTTATGCTGTATGATGTACAATGCTTCATCACAAATGTCGAATATAAATATATAAAAATGTTGAAAAATATCTCGAATATCCAGTAGTGAAGTGATGAAAATTCCGACTGATATTTGGACGCCAGACTGACAAAAGTTACCAGCATGACGAGAATTACCAATAACTTATTACTTACCACAACAACTTATTTCAGCCCCGCTGCCTCCTGTGCCATTGCCCAATGTGACTATCCCTCACGATTGCACCTGCCCGCCACAGGAATACGGCGGTGGCATTGGTATCATAAAGTAGGTGCAGTATGGTGAACTTATTTGTTTGTTGTCCACCTTATATGGGTAATTCCAGTTTTCGTTACGGATAGGGGGGCTCGTGGCGTTTTAGTTGGGATTTGCAAATCTTAAATATGTTTTGATAGTTGAGTTCTTTTTGAGAACACTGTACCACAGTGGAATTTGTCAGGTATTGTTATTCAAATAAATCGGCAATAATGATTGCCTTCGTCAGGGAAAGCTAAAAACTTCGTTCTCAAAAAAGAGCCCGACCTTCATGTACACAAACCACAGCCAAACGCACTCCAACACACTTGTCAAATATGTTTTATTTGCAAAAACAAAATCTCAAAACACAACAAGCAAAAAAACCCCAAGGAGCCCGCACACTTTTCGGCATTCTCTGCAAGTGCGGTTCAGCTCGCCTCAACAAAATTCGGATCTTTTGTTTAAAAATAGCCGCAGTAATTTAAATTTAAATCTTCAAATTCTTGTAGATCGTCCAATGAGCCGTACAACTATTGCAACAACCAGAATTGCACGTATCACATCAAAACCTGGCCGGGCTCAGTCGTTCGCATCTACATTCGTGGCGAGACCTATTATGGATTCGATTTCGTCCACATTTACAACACTACGGAGGGAACAGCTGTGTGAGTCGGGATGGAAGCGATGCTTATTCAATGAGATATGTACATACAACAGTATATTAGCGATGTCGCATGAGATATTGGTCGCACAATGACTTTATAAGAACTGGTCAAATTTTTTTCCTGAATCGCAAAGAGTGAAAGTGACCGGGCAGTGAGTGACGTTGCGTTGCGCGATCGCACACAAAGCATGCAACTAATGGAATGTTTCAGACCCGCAGCAACGTGGGTGCTCTTTAAGATTACTTTCAGCTGAAAATGTTTTGTGAGAATTACAAATAGCGCAGTGGTTAAGAGTGACTGAACCTGAAAATCAGGATTCATTTGATGAATTCTTATATGATCATTGTGCGACCAATACATACAATATAGGCAATGTCGCAATTTTCTCTCGGGAAAAGGCTGGGCATGTGCTGTACATACGTGAGTGTGCAACTTTAGCAGCTACGTAAGAGAAGTATGTATACCTACTGGCTATTTTGCCATTCTTATTGACAGGCCTATATTGTGCGACGGTTCAGTCCAGGAGCACAGGTTCAGGCCCGGCCGATTCAGGCCCGGCTGGAGCCTACGTCTAAACCTATAAATGGGTCAAACATGCTGGGCCTGAATCGGCCGGGCCTGAAAAACTGGGCCTGAAAAGATAGGCTAGATGAATTTGTGCTCTAAATTCTCGGCTAAATTGAAACTGATGCCGCAGGGGGAGCTATGCAAAATCCAAATGGTGTCGGTGAGAGTAATTCAAGCAAATAAGACTTTTGTTTCCAAGATAGTTCAAAAAAATAAGAGATCAAAAGATCTAAAATTGATCCAAGACCTAAATAGTTTTTAATATTTTACAGACTCTCTGGCTATTTCTACACCTACTACTACAGCACGAGCAACGAATTGACTGTTAGGTTCACATCGGACGTTACCGCCACGAAATACGGATTCTACGCTTTCTATCAGCCTTGTTACAAACAGCCTGATGGAAGTTACCAATGTCATTTAGGTGATGACTTGGCTAGACAGTTCTTGGATAGATCTATTGGACATGTTAGCATGTTGTAGCTTGTATAGTAAATTTCCAAATTCGCTGCCGCACAGTAAAATACGCCCCATAGTTGATGTCAGGTTCTAAACCCGAAAATCAACTTATGAAACATTCGGACAGCCAACACACACGCAGCTTGCCAGCCAGCCAGGCAGCTGCGCGCAATGTTTCAGTACCGCGCATGGTTAGCTTGCGGGTTTATAACTTGACATCAACTATGGGGCGTATTTTACTGTGCGGCAGCGAATTTGGAAATTTACTATAATAGGCAAATATATTGTCAATTTATTTATATTCAGTGACCCCATGTCCCACAGTTTAGAACATGGTCGAACATCAACTTTTCGTGCAGCAGGCACTTTTAGGGTTTTATTTCGGAAAATTACCCAGGTCTACATGATGCTCATGTCTTTTGTTGGTTTGTGTATAATACATCTTGCCACTGGTGATTAAAACACATTGTGATAATGCAGATTACTTTCGGCTGTGTGAAACTGAAATCAGCGATAAATGAATTCTACATAGAATTTTGATTGGATTGCGATTCAGAATACAAAAATAAGAGTTACGTTCAGTATGGAAATAACAATACGAATAATAATAATTATAAATAAAATCGAAATACGCGACCATGACAATAGCATGTGTACCTATGTATTGTATGTTCGAAATGAACAAAAGCAAATAACAAGCCCCACGGCATTCATCGCCTTCATCCAGGGCTTGTCATTCGGGTTAAAGCAGTCAGAGTTTGGCCCTAATGTGATCTCTGAACCGCCACACCAAACGTATGCTCCCGGAAGGACTCGAACCTCCGACCTCCCAGCCACCAGGCCTGGACAGCCAGTTGCTCTACCAACTGAGCTACGGGAACGCGGTCTGGCTGCGGCTCAGAATCACTCATAAACCCAACGCACGCACGCTCAATACACAGTGCACCGCAGCACACACACACACACACATAATACCGGTCCGTTCGTTATACGCCTCGACGCGTATGGGTGTGTGTCTATTCGCCAGACCACACTAATTTCCGATCGCCGAATCGCAATCAATTGCGCGGTGCAACTGAAATTGCCCATCTATTGGATATACATAGTATCCTGCGCTCTCCACCTCGGTGTGTTGAACAATAACGCTGCTGCCGTTCGCGTCAACACGCAATAAATTGACGTCAGATATAGCCGGAAGTTGTAGACGTTGATTTTAATTGCACCGCGCTATTGATCGTGCGATCGGGACAAATTCGGCCATTGGGTTCACATTTGTTAGTAGAAAGACGTATCGGAGACCCTTTGACCCGCGCCCCTCCCACGTGAGGCACGCAGCATGCGAAGGCTGCACGCTCACCGCGTCCACATTAAGATAATGATTTGGAGCCCAAATGCTCTCAGGTGAATGCAAACTTCAATATATTGAACTGCAATAAGTTCGCAATACAAAAATGCAAATGCAGTGTGTGGATCGCACTGCTGACCGACATCATGCACAAACACGCGTCTGAAAAGAACTTCGGCCCATAAAGAAAACTAGCGGCCCAGCGAGCTTAAAGGGTGTGTCTAACGTCTCCTTACCCCATGTTTTTTTTGGGTGGAATTGAAAGATGCCCCCGAAAGGCCGCCGTGTGCAAAAAACCGGGTCTTCTAACTCGCTAAATCGCGAAATCTTGAGGGTTACTTTTCGAATAAAATCAATTTCCGGACACAAAATTCAGACTGAGCAGACGGAAAAGAGCTACGAAGCGAAACACACACAAACCAGCTTCTATGTGTTAAATGAAACATTCACTGTGTCCACAGTCAAGCCAGCAGCCAGAGCGGTGTGTGTTGAGCGTCTACGTGCATTGTATAGGCGGCTGAGCCGCGCTTAAACATCCAATTTTCAAAAAAACCAAACGGGGAGCGCCCCCCCAAAAGAGCCCGGGGTTTGTCCGGGAAAAATTAAAAAAAAGCACCCCATTTCTCCCTCCGCACACCGGCCGGTTTTCTCCCCAGGGGGGGTCATCTTTCGATTGCACCTCATAGAACATGGGGTTAAGAGACGTTAGACACACCCTTTAAGCTTGGTTCGGTTACTATGTACATATGTAATAGGAAGCCACATCAAGTTATAGTGCGTCCGAAATCGTGCATACGATTCAATGCGGCAACCTGTCAACTTGTGCACAGTCTACCATGTTTATAGTCGCACGATCATCTGCACCCGTTCTCGTTCTGGTCGTTAAGAATGAACGTGCTAATGAATTGTGACTCACAATACAAGGCGAAGGGCAGATCGAAAACCAAAAATTCGATTCATGGGGTTTTCTATCATTATAAATATTAAACGATACCACGAAGCAGAAGTGCCCAGACGGTGTAATGTACGACAGCAGACTAACTATACTTCGCTGAGGTGGGAATCAACTATTGAGGGTTTCAAAAGTGGCACATCATTAAATCGGATTACACGTGTCGTGTCATTTTGCGTTGAAATTAATATAAATTTATCAATTTATGAAACCACATGTTTGATCACCGTAAACAAGTTGTTCCCATGCGCAAAATAAACAATCTTTACGCTGGTCGAAATTAGCAAATTAGTGACTTTCAAAAAAATGGTTAAAATTCTAGTGTGCCACGTAACCAAGACACGGATCCTGTCCCCAAATTTGATACCGCACCTGTCAAAATACATATTTTGCAGTTAATTTTTGCGACGGTTCAGTCCCGGGGCACAGGTTCAGGCCCGGCCATTCAGGCCGGGCTGGAATCTAAGCCTAAGCCTATAAATGGGTCAAATATGTTGGGCCTGAATCGGCCGGGGCTGAAAAACTGGGACCGAAAAGGTCGGGCCTGAACTTCCGGGCCTGAAAGGTCGCGGAATAGAATACAGTACAATTTAAATACATATTTCGCATTTTAATTCTTTTTTGCGACACTACCCATCACAAATACTGTACATATCAGGCCGCATCACAATACACTGTTGACCGATCATGTTGGAAGTACACGTGCGGGCAATAAGCGCAATCATCACATTGCGCGCCGCAGTCGGGGCAGCTGCAAAGGACAATTGAGCAAAGCTTGTTTGAATGACACACCATCACTTTGAACAACGAAAAAAAAGAGCAGAGTCCAGAACAGCAGAACCCACAACCGATTGGGCGCAAGCTTAAGTCCAAACGCAAAACTGAGCATGTACGCGTTAAAGGCCCAACTACACTTCGTTCTCTGACGCAACAAAGAACAAAGGAACATCAAGAACTTGATGGAACAAGAACAAGCGAGAACTGCGTTGCGATTTGTTCTTCGTTCTCAACTGTTGCCCCTTGCTGCGTTGTTTCACGAGGAAGCTCTTGTTCTGCAATATACTGCGACGAAACAAACGCTATGGAAGAGAAAAATTCAAATTTTTTGGAAGGCCCAACTGCCCAGAAGTTTAGAGAGCGCTGCTCCAGGATTATCTGAAATTTGTGGTGATCAAAAGTAACATTAAAAAAGCAGCAAAAAATAATAATGAATTGTGGGGCACCGTTCACTCATAATTAGCTCTTGGTTGGGGGGAACGTTAATGGAGACGAGGTATGAGACTAGGTTGACTAAAAAAGCAGCGATTTATCGACATTCAATTGGTCTTGCAAACTGCAACACTGCTTGATAAACAAAGAAGCTAGTTTTTCAAAAAAGTTTAGCAAAAATCTCTGTGTCCTGCATCCGCCATCTGATGGACGCGACCGGATTGTCAACTTGCTGTATCAGGCAACATACCCCGTTATCTATCCGCCACCCACTCAGTGCACAATACACGCTACAATCGCACACGCGCGCAATAGTAATATCACAACGTTGCCAACAGCAAGCAGTGCATTAGCAGCACTCATTTGTCTCTTATAAAGGATTAACACTCCCATCACCTACGGTTCAGTGG
>JASAMV010000051.1:0-10158 GCA_030248065.1 Rhynchonema sp. JSB1_4
CAAATACTCCCATCCGCACCAAACTACATTGGCTTACCACAAATATTAAAAATATACAAAATATTCTACTCGCCTATACCTGCGTACGAAAAACAGCGTTTTTTCGAACGCCTGGAAAAAAACCGTTTTTCCCAAAAACTTGGGAGAAATTCCCTAAGGTAGCGAAATAATAATGTTGTTGAATTCGCCGTAAATCGGTGCCACAATAACAAATGGTGCAAAACGAGTACTTTTATATCTCCAAGTGCATTTTTGGCTTGTTTCCGAATTTAGAAAAAATTGTTTTGTTTGGGAAAAAACTGGCGTTTTCCAAAAACCTAGTTTGCGTCCAAAAATACAAAAATAAATCTCGTACATGTATATTTCACGCATCATACTCACCGATGCAATCTGAGAAATGTGCGACACGCACTGGGCGGATGCGTGCATCTGGCCGTGTCTTCACGCAGCTCATGCTGGATCATTTGCGATACGGTACTGAAACGAGCGATGGGTTGAGATAAGAGTACCGTGGTTCCTTCCAAGGGATGCGAGAGTACCATGATAGAATCGCATTTGAAACTGGAAAAACCAAAATTGAATTCAAATTATTTCGAGAAATAATTTGACAGAAAACATTTTCCAGATCCTATCTGCGCCTAGGCTTCGCAGGGTGTTCGAGACCATCGGCTTGACATTTGTGCCCCCCGCTCGTCAGTCGAATAGCACAAACGCCATGTGAGAAAGGGTAAAAAGTTATTATTAAAAAATTACACTCCAATTTTGGCTAAATCCAAAAAAAAACAAATGTAAAACAACATAAGACTTAGTAGCCAAGCAAAGACAAAAGGACAACAAAAGTGGAAATCTCACAATTAATTCGGCTCCAAGTCCGAAGGGGAGCCCCAAAAGCAGGAAAAGTTATTTTTGAGGTGGAAAATTCGACATACTGTTGCCCTTTTATGGAAAGCAACTGCCTATCAACCGTCACCCGACATCTGAAACTATCCGAAATCAATTAGAACAAAAATGAATATCTGAAACCAACCCATATTCCTCTTTGTGCTCGCCATCAACATACGCCTGGAGAATTGCTTCCTTGTCGGCGACGTCCGATTGGACGAACGTGAACAGACGGCCGAACAGTGGAAACATGCTGCAATCGAAAATGGAAACCTGTTTGCCAATGCCATCAGAGCGGCGAATCGGGCGTTTCCGGCCCGACGATACGAGACTGTTACGATATCGAGATCGATACGATACGCCAATCACCAACCCACCATCTGTTCTGGACTGTTGACAATATGGACTGATCTGATCCCAATATGCGCCCTCTGAGCCCGACATTTGTCGTTTGACGAGGACGAGGATTAATGCATAATTTTCAGTTCTGTTAACATGTCCTGTGATCTGTCCTGATGTCCGTGATCTTTCTCTCTCCTTGGCGCTTTTTGTAGCTTTTATTTGCTGTGGTTTTGTTATAACCAGTGTTGTAACTTTTTTCATTTCCGTAATTGTCCCACCCGGTCTTGTAACTGTGCTTCTATCATTAATTTACGTGCATGGTTTTATGCGTCACTGAGAGCAATAAACAAACAAACAAACGATACGAGACAAAAATAGTTAAATATTCCCCTTTAAAACGGACTTATTCCCGATATTGGGTCTTCCCCCCCGTTGGCACACGTAATTCCCCTAAAAAAATACCGATGGTACACTACCTCAAGGAAGAAAGGGCGTGAAAAACTGGTTCTAGGTACACTTAATTCCCCGCCGAACCAGAAACGACAATGGACGCGACGACATGCATCCCCGACGAAATCACGGACAGACAGACACAGACAATCAGAAACTAATTATACGCAGGCAGAGCCACAACAATGTACAGCGATGCAATACCGGACTGTGCGGAATACTGTGACATAAAGACATCCGAAAGTAGTCTGTTAGATTGTCCATCTTTGTGCCCGTAGTGCATCTTTTTCCGCGGTGGCCAGCCGCTCAGGAGGACCATCGCCCCTTCCCACGTTGTCCTTGCAGGCCCATTGCAGGCTCTGCCTGCGTAAAGGCAAGCTATGCCAACACGAGCCCGATTTCGCAGCTAGCAGAATAGTGAAACATTCATACGTGGCTGCTGATTTGGGAAATGTTACACGTTGAAGAATACACAGTGGAGCACGATGATTTTCTCTTTCTATTCTTTTTGAATACACACCACCTTCGAAATCGGGCTCGTGTTAATGTAGTTTGCCTTTACATTTAGTTTCTGATTGCATGTTGCCTGTGTCTGTCTGTCCGTGATTTCGTCCACCTTCTCGCCCTTTCCTGTCCTGGTTTTGTATTTATTTTTCATTCCCGTGACTTTCAACCGTTTTGTATTTATTTTCATGTCCGTAAACTCCACACCCGGTATCGTTTGTTAATCCCCGCCTGCGCGTTTCAGGCACGAAAAAGGGTCACTTTCAGCTGTTCCAGTGTAGTTCCTGGGGGGAGGGGGTCCTCCCTCGGGTACGTCTGTTCCTCTTCCATGGTACGCCTGCCCCACTGTTCCCCCTCCGGGTACGTCAGCTCCAGTGTTTATTTTTTCAAAATGGGCTAGTAGCATAAAGCTAGGAAAGTGAAAAATTTAGTAGCTTTTTTTCTGCTTAATGCCAATTTACTCGCTTTTTTTGGCCCACATATAAAAATTTAGTAGCTTTTGCGCTGCTAAATTTGAAAATTTACCAGCTTTTCAAAAAAATTTAGTAGCTAAAAAGCTACCGAATTTGGTTAAAAAATCCATGGTCTGCTCCCCCAATTTTTGCCTAAAATAGACAAATCTTGGCCTAAAATAGGCATTTTTAGGCATAAAATGAGTGATTTTCAGTCAATATCGTCAAAATACCCTTTTAATTGAGATTTGTTTCCTAAAAGTGGCAGAAATGAGCCAAATTTTCGACCTCAAAAAATGACTTTTCACCAAATTTGGGTCCTCCCCCTTCCCCCCAGGTGGGTACGTCTGTTCCCCCTCCGAAAAAAAGGGGGTGCCGCCTGTTCCCCCTCCGGACCAGGAACTACACTGAGCTGTTCTAGGCCGTTCTGAAACGGGTTTGTAACATCGGGTCGAACCCTCAAGAAAATTTTTCCCCATTTTCAGACCAAAAACACATTTGCTCGGAAAAGTAAATTAACGGCAATTTTTCCGGGTGATTGATTTTCGAAAATTATCGGGCTCCGGTAAAAAAAGGTTTTTTTCGTTCTTTCCGAAATAAAACGGGTTTTTTTCAGTTAGTCACAGGGATCACACACAATCGGGCCGAGTTTGGCCGGCCTGGCCCGACCCAACCCACCAAATCTCCGGCTCGGCCCTGCTTTTTTTGACCAAATTTTTCCTGATTTTGGGTCTTCCCCCCTTCCCCCCAGGGAGGTACACTAATTTCCCCTCCGAAAAAGTAGGGAGGTACACTAATTTCCCCGCCGGACCAGGAACTACACTGCTTGATAGTGGTGCACAGGTACATTTATGCACGTTTCTTGTTCGTTCAGAGCACATAATACGCCTCTTATTGACCAATAGACATGAATAAATGCGATTACAAGCGAAAAAACATCATTTCAAACCCTTTTTAGGGGTTTTTGGGGGTATTTCTGGCAACAATTTTTTCAGGTTCGGGTCAGTGAATTAATAGAGGCCCCCCGGAATAGAGTCCCCCAAAATGGGGTCAGTGAGTTAATAGAGCCCCCCCTTCTATTTAGGTTTTTACGGTACCTACCTACGAACCACAAAACCCGAGGGGGGTTAAGTACTTACCTCTCACAACTCCAAATCATATCTCTCTCTCACAAGCAATTTTATACCGTTTTAATGCAAAAATCGGTGTTTTTTGACCTTATTTTCCCAAAAATCCCGCGCTCCGCGCGCAAACCCACCCATAATACCTATTTTAAGGCGATTTTGGCGAAAATTTGGAAAAAGTACTATTTTTACCTCATTTTTTGGCCAAAATTGAATCACGCAAACGGTGTTTTTTCGCCTTTTTGGGTGACCAAAATCATACCTCTCACGCTTCCGGTCCCAACCCCGCATCATACTTACCTCCCACACATGGGCCTGCCACCACAACCACACTGGCCACAGCAGACAGCACTAGTCCCCCCCCAGATTTCGGACTTGGCGGGTCATCTACCATAAAAACCTAAATACAGCCCCCACCCCGGAATAGAGCCCCCAAAAAGGGGTCAGTGAAGTGAATTAATAGAGCCCCCCGTAAATAACATCCCCCATACAGTAGTGTATTAACGCTTGATAGTGGTGCACAGGTACATTTATGCACGTTTGCTGTTCGTTCAGAGCACATAATACGCCTCTTATTGACCAATAGACACGAATAAATGCGATTACAAGCGAAAAAACATCCTTTCAAACCCCGTTTTAGGGGTTTTTGGGGGTATTTTTGGGAACAATTTTTTCAGGTTCGGGTCAGTGAATTAATAGAGGCCCCCCCGGAATAGAGCCCCCCCCGTAATAGAGCCCCCCAAAATGGGGTCAGTGAGTTAATAGAGCCCAGTGTAGTTCCTGGGGGGAGGGTGGTCCCCCCTAAGGTACACTAACCGCCGCGACCAAGGTACACCAGTACACTAACCGCCGCGCCAGGCAGTGTAGTTCCTGGGGGGAGGGCCCCCCCCCCCGCTCGGGTACGCTATCTCCCCCTCAGGTGGTACACTATCCCCTATCTCCCCCTCCGGGTACACTATCCCCCCAATTTTTGCCTAAAATAGGCATTTTTAGGCCTAAAATGGGCATTTTTAGGCCAAAAATGTGTGATTTTAAGGTCAATGTTCTCAAAAGTCGCCAAAATACCCTTTTTATGAAAAATTTTTTCCAAAAAGGGGCAAAAATAGGTCTAATTTTCCACCTCAAAAAGTGACTTTTTCCTGAATTTGGGTCTTCCCCCCCTTCCCCCCAGGGAAGGGAGGTACACTAACCGCCGCACGGAAAAAAGGGGTAGGTACCAGAGGTCGGGCAATCGGGCCGGGTTTGGCCGGCCCGGCCCAGCCCGAGTCCCCAATTCTCCGGCCCGGCCCGGCCCGGCCCGAGCCAAAAGCCCAAAATCGCGGCCCGGCCCGAGCTCGGCCCGGCCCGATTGCGACCTCTGATAGGTACACTAACCGCCGCGCCGGACCAGGAACTACACTGATAGAGCCCCCCTTCTATTTAGGTTTTTACGGTATCTATCGTCAACCAACACATTTCGGGTCCCAATCTATTTATCGTCAACAAACACCCTGACCAAGTACTCCACTGGCGACCTCTGCTCTGCTCCACTGCTCTGTGTGCAAAAGAGCACCCCAAAACCCCCTAGAATGTCGGCCGAAACAGCAAACGAAACGATGAAACCGTTTCATTGAAACGAACGAGTTCAGTTCGCTCCACGCTTGAATGTAGACAGCCAGGTCGACGTCGGTTTCGCCGCGTTTTGCTTCCTCAAACAAACGGACCACTTTTCGAATGTCGAAGTCGTCGTGCTGACGGTGCTTGTGATGACGATGTTGGTGATGATGGCTGTCTTTATCAGACGACGTTGCCACGCCGGACTTGCTCATATTGTGGGACGACGGGCAGCTGTTCAAAGCATTGATTTTTCACACACTAAAATAAAAAAGCGAAAAAAGTTTATTTTTCTTCTCTTTACCATTCCCCTTGATTTTTCACACAATAAAATAAAAAGCGAAAAAATTTTATGTTTTTCCTAGAGGAGATAGAAATCTTTAAGAAAGCATCGGTGCCTGATTCGTAAAGGAAAGGTGAAACGAGGTGAAACATTGATCAAGCATGGGTCGCTGGTGACGGGACGCTTTGTTCCCAGTGACAGACCGTCCCGCACACCTCGGCCTGTGCCGGACGGCGCGGTTTGTTTCACTTTCTTCCTCGATGACGCCTATAAGTTATTGTCTGGCGGCAGACAAGTGCGGGAAGCTCGAATTTACTGTCCGTTTCGTTCTAAAACTTTTCTGGAGCTTCGAAATGAACACCGCAACACCTTGATGAAGATTGAGCCTGAGATTGAGATTGATGACGTTGAGCTTGAGGGTAAGCTTGACTTTGTTTTGAGAATTTCACCCAGTGACGTTGCGTTGCTTAATCACACACAAAGGGTGATATTTTCGAAACGGTGTAAAGGTCAGTTGGGTGTAAAGGTCGGTGGAAAGCTCGGTGTGAGAAAGTTCAGTGTAAGCTTGGCGTAAGCTTGAAACATTGCACGCTGAGCAAGCAGCAGACGTGCGTTTCTAAACGAAAGGTCAACTTTGGCAGTTTGCTGTGCAAGCGTAAATCGTTTGTCTGCAATGTGGTTCATTTAAGCTGGTTGCACAAAGCGTTTCTAAACGATATTTATAAATTTCGTGACCTTTTATGGAGCCGTTTTGGGGTGATATTTTCGAAACGGTGTAAAGGTCAGTTGGGTGTAAAGGTCGGTGGAAAGCTCGGTCGACAGCTCAGTATGATAGACCTCGGTGTAAACTTGAAACATTCCACGTTAATAACAGGCAATGTTTCACGTTTACACCGAGCTTACGACCGAACTTTCGACCGAACTTTACACCGACCTTTACGCCCAACTGACCTTTACACCGTTTCGAAAATTCCACCCATAGAATGCAGTCACTAAAATGGTCTTCCAGACCCGCAGCAACGTGGGTGTTCTGCCAGATTATTTTCAGATGAAACTATTTTGTAACAATCACAAATAGCACAGAGTGGCTAGGAGTGACTGAACGTGAAAATCAGGATTGATTTAATGTATTCTTATATGATCATTGTGCGACCAATTTCTCCCCGATTTTGCCCTCAAGGCGTCAATATCGGCCCAAAATGACCAAAATTAGTGTAAAATCGGTGGTTTTTAACTCAAAATACTCGAAATTCATGCGCTACACACAAATACAACGTTTTCACACGATTGTACGTATGATTAAAAACATCAAATTTTTTACCCAAGCGCTAACCCCCCAGGCCATCGGCTCTGATACAGTAGGTATCCCCCTCTCTGAGCCCGGTACAGTGGGTATCCCCCCTCCAAAGTACCTCTAACACTGCTGACAAGTGGAAAAAATTGTGCGCTGCGCGCGACTAAAGCACTTTTCAACGTAAAAATTGCCCAAAAAACTTCGAAACATGAAGAAACACGACCCCTGCACCAAAAGAAAAGTGAAAATGCCAACTTGCGGGGGTGGGCTGCTGTTTAGGGTAGGGGTAAAGGCAACCAGCAGTGCTTTGCACTCATCACCTTTCACTCTTTATCGGATTCACACGCAAATCACGGGCCGCGATACGTGGCTACAGTAACAGGTGTGTAAGTATTCAGGGTGATACGGTATGGTCTGAGAGTGCAACGCACGGCTGGTTTGCCTTTAGATACTAGCACGGGGGGGCGGGGGGGGGGGGTGCCAACTTGAGGGGGGCGGTGGGTATTTCTAGGGTAGGTGCCAAAGCCAAGGTGGGGCTGGGGGTCCCCTTTGGTGTAAATAAAAAGGCATAAGCCCAACAACAGAGAGAAAAAAAAAGCAAAAAAAAAAAAAAATTAAAAACCCTCCCCCCCCAAAAAAAAAAAAAAAAAAAAACCACCCCCCACCCCAAAAACAAAAACCCACCGCCATATCTACGAGAACGCATTAGCGTTTCGCAGTACTTTGAGATTAGACCACGAACCAGGAAAAAGCTGGATTTCGTCGTTGGTAATGTTCTTATCAGAAAGATAGGTTGATGTGATGAAATCGTGTGGCAAAAATTTTTTCCAACATGCACGTGAAACATCAGCGTGCTCGAAAAACTGATTTTTCCCTATACCTCACGTGTTATATCGGCGATGCTGGTGTGAACGCGTGTGATTAGTTCTGAAAAATGTTTTGATTGTTTTCTAGTCGTAGTCAAGCCATAACAAAACGCTGAAAATTTGAGCTCGATCGGACAATGGGAAAGTGGTTTTTCAGACACCCGAAAATCGTGACTTCCGGCGGCCACACTTTATGGTTCCATTGCTATCTCCTCCCAGGAAACTGAACCGATCCGGTCGAGTCATGTACCAATCGATTTGTCTCATCGAGATCTAGGGATCGCAAAAAAAAGCAAAAAATAATATTCATTATATCGCGAGAAATTGAGGTTGAAAGTTTGCATGCGAATGTGGGCGCTGTTTGCTGTGGCGCTAAGCGCGCCAAGTGGGCGCTGATTGGTTGTAAATTCGCGCCTTTTCTTTTTCACTTTTTTTCTTTTTCTTTTTTGGTGCAGCGGTGCTTGGCAGAGCCGGCATCCCAAATCTCCTACGCCCCCGGGCCCTTCTCGGGCCCCGGCCCGGCCCGCACCTTCAGACCCGACCCGGCCCGGCCCGCCGCCCGGGCCCGACTTCCGGCCCGGCCCGGCCCGGCCCTGCCCGATCCTCACGATCCTCCGGCCCGGCCGCTCCGATTGCGACCTCTACCATTGGCCATCTGACCATCTGACCTCTGCATGGACGCCATTCGAGGGGCCCGTATTCCTGGGGGAGATCAGAGTTCACGGCCTGACCCGATTTGGGAGGGGGTGTGGCCCGGCCGTGCTTGCATGCTAACTGAACCGAAGGCGCCAAGAAAATCGCGGCCCGGCTCGGCCTCTCGAAAATTACAGATTGAGAGGTTGGTTTGTTTTCGAGAGTTGGCTTGCTGGGTTTTTTTGATATTGGGAGAGCGGGCGGGTCTGCCTGGGTTTTTTTTTGTCTTTGGACAGCGCTGTGTGTTCCGGCGGGTCTGGTTCCCCCCCCCGATTTATGAGGGGGCCCGGCCTGACCCGGCGCGGCCGGGCCGAGCGCCCCATGTAGTGCGGCCTGGGCCCCCTCATTTCACTGGCGTCAGTAATCAGGGCCCCCCAAAATAAGCCCCTGCACTAGGACCCCCACCCCTCAAAAACCCCCCAGCCCGACCCGGCCGCTATCACAATATCAAAAAAAAACCGAACAAAACAAAGCAAACCAACCACTCCAACCTGTATTCTCCCATCCAAGCCGCGAATTCGGGCCTTTAGTTCGGGCCGGGCCGGAGATCTTGAGGATTGGGCCGGACCCAGCCGGGGCCCCCCCCATCCTAAATGGTGTCAGTGAATCACTCCCCCCAAATAAAGCCCCCCCCTAAACGAGGTCGCACTCGGGCCGGCCGCGCCGGGTCAGGCCGGGCCCCCTCATAAATGGGGTCAGTGAATCACCCCCACCGAAAGACAGCCCTGCCCGGCCAGACCCGCCCGCTCTCCCAATATCAAAAAAACCCAAGCAAAGCAAGCCAACCTCTCGAACTTGTATTTTCGAGAGGCCGAGCCGGGCCGCGATTTTTTTGGGCCTTTGGTTCAGACCGCAAGGGCCGGGCCACACCCCCCTCCTAAATGGGGTCAGTGAATCACCCCCAAATACGGCCCCCCTAAATGGCGTCCATGCAGAGGTCGCAATCGGAGCGGCCGGGCCGGACGTTGTGAGGATCGGGCAGGGTCAGGCCGGGCCGGGCCGGGTCGGGTCGGGCCTGGCCGGGTCGGGTCGGGTCGGGCCTGGCCGGGTCGAGTCGGGCCGGGTCGGAGATTTGGGAGCCGGCTCTGCCAAGCACCGCTTCACCAAAAAAAGAAAAAGAAAAAAAGTGAAAAAGAAAAGGCGCGAATTTACAACCAATCAGCGCCCACTTGGCGCGCTTAGCGCCACAGCAAGCTGCGCCCACATTCGCATGCAAACTTTCAACCTCAATTTCTCGCGATATAATGAATATTATTTTTTGCTTTTTTTTGCGATCCCTAGATCTCGATGAGACAAATCGATTGGTACATGACTCGACCGGATCGGTTCAGTTTCCTGGGAGGAGATAGCAATGGAACCATAAAGTGTGGCCGCCGGAAGTCACGATTTTCGGGTGTCTGAAAAACCACTTTTCCATTGTCCGATCGAGCTCAAATTTTCAGCGTTTTGTTATGGCTTGACTACGACTAGAAAACAATCAAAACATTTTTCAGAACTAATCACACGCGTTCACACCAGCATCGCCGATATAACACGTGAGGTATAGGGAAAAATCAGCGTTTCGAGCACGCTGATGTTTCACGTGCATGTTCGAAAAAAAATTTTGCCACACGATTTCATCACATCAACCTATCTTTCTGATAAGAACTTTACCAACGACGAAATCCAGCTTTTT
>JASAMV010000053.1:0-22693 GCA_030248065.1 Rhynchonema sp. JSB1_4
AGCAAGGCAGTAATGAGAGCGAAACACACACGCGTGTGCGCACGTCAAAAACAATGCAAATTTACAACAGCAGCAGCAAGCAACACAGAGTGCATGGTGCAGTGAGCAAGCGATTTATGGAATTTTTATTCGGCCGTCACTCAATACTGGCAATGACTTTAGGTGAGCTGACGGAGGTAGCCGGTGCACACACGCGTGTGCGAGTCAGCTGTATGATGCACGCGCGCACAACTTGGAGACACGCGTACGCGCGCGCTAACAGCAAAGGAGCACGCGTGCACTTGCTGGTGCATCGGACTTGAATTGGCAGGCTGCAGTCGGATTTGGTGGGCAAGCAACATTTGGGATTATTGGTCGTTACTTGGTTCGGTAGCATCAAAGTTCACAGTTGTGTCCCACGGTTCCAACTATTCTTAGTCTGATTTGAAAGTTTCTTGACCAAACAAGCAGTCCTTTGTTCCACGGAAGCCCCCGCGTTTCTATTGACTGCCAGTAGCGCACCCTAATGACCCATATCATTTAGATGCATCTGGTGCGTGCGTGAGTTATCGAAGTGGGTGGAGTCAGAGACTCGCAGTGTATGTACATACATGCGTGTGAGACTTACTGCTGTTCGCATATGCAGTCATGAGGAATTCACCAAGTTTGTTGTGTACCCCATCCGCACCCACACGCGAGTCGCTTTTTTAATCCCGGTTTGTCCATCATCTGTACACAGGCACATACTGTGTTGTGCGGAAGATACTATGTAATCCACGTTAGCCGACTTAGCCGCGATTTTGGCAGTTAGCAAGGTGTTCCTTTCCTCCACTGTGCGATTCTTGTGGACGCACGTGTTTGTTTTCTATTTGAATGCAGGTCAACATTGATTCATAACGATTCAACATTCTCATTGATTTTTGTATTTTCTCGTCGATTTGTTTAATTCGATTTCCAGTTCTTTCTACGATTAACTTCAGCAGTTACAGTTGATCTAGTGAATTGCTTTGAGGCGAATCCATATAGTTTTGCTTTCCAGTGCCACTCAAAAATCAGTGTCGTCATAACTGCGCTCGAAATTATGTGAACCACAATCGGCGCCGCGATCACCATGACATCAACGTATACCGGCGGCTGATTTTTCGCGCCAAAATCGACTGTAAATTCGAGGGAAATATTCAAAAAAAGTTAATTCACTGGCCACCACCAAAACTTGTCCACTACCGCCGTCCGATTCCATCCGGCGAATTTGAGATATTTCGTCTCTTAATTTTGACGACAAGGGAGCCTTTACACTCACACACAAATGCGACCTCAGATGTGGCGGGACGACGGTGATAGTCCCTGTGCCTGCAGGTCAGTACATTTCATGGAACATTCAAGATTGACGTTTTTCACATCTTTTTCTGGGACTTCCGTATTCAAGAATTTAGGGTCTACCTACAAATGCCTTGTGGGCACAGCCCGAGGTCAGCGAGTACCACTGCCTCTGCATCTTATGCTTTATGCCTGTAACAGTCAGCTGTGCCAGAGCCCCGGTGGCCCTGTTCGAAAAAAATTGCGAAAATCGAAGTTTTGTCAAGAATGTTTTTTTCCAAGTTAGAGCGCCTGAGGCTTTATTTTGAAAGTCTTCAAAATGCACACCTGTGATGAAGTTTTCAACGTGTTATTTCAAGTCAAGCGGCTATGTCAATACATCAGTAGTGCACACAATGTTCACAAAACAATCAGAAATCACAAATTCAGCCTGCTTTGACAGTCAATCGATTCTGAAAAACAGCAATTTTTGGTAGAAAGTTCGACGCCAATGTGAATCCCAAATACAGCCCCATGAGAATGTTGAACTGTATTTGATTGACTTTTGACGCGTATTTTTCCTCGTTTCGTGGCTCCTCATCTAAATCGAGATCCACGTGATGTGTGGCTTCTCTTTCCCAGCTGTAAGAGTTGTACATTTTCACAGGATCCAGAAAAATAGGAAAGATTATACACGTAAACACACTATTGGATCTGGCAAAGCTACAGCTTCCGCGTCTCATCAGCTGATTGTTGGACTATGACAGTGCTATATGCCCAAAACGATCATACAGAACTGTCATGGGCCTTTTTTGTTTGATTCGTGCCGAGCTTTGATTGAATTGACGAGATGATATAAAAACAGTCTGCTCGGCAGCACTTGTTTTCAAGGAACACACATACACATGCACAGACACAAATTTGAGGACCGAATCACAGATTTCACATGTTTGTTCGTTTTCAGCAGCCACGCGTCGGACGGCAGGAAGAGGAGAAAACAGCGTGCACTGGCACAACAACGCGCCGGAACTATGCACGACGTGACAATATGGCTGTTACTGGTGACCACTTTGGTAAGTGTTTGTTTGGTTCTGTGCTCCGTCCGTTTTGTCCCTCAAAATTTCTGCGCAAATTGAGCAAAATATGACAAAAATATTTTTTGAACATTGTTTTTCAATTTTTGCCATTCGTCCCATTTCAGCTCAATTTCTCTTCCGTCTCCTCAATCGCTATCGACAACGACATCGTGGGTGAGTGAACTCAGGGAAAAAACCGTTCACTGTCCATAACTTATGTGGACGCTGTCTGAATAAGTTGTTCTCATTGAGCTAAGCGCACCGATTTATGTATTTCACAAATTAGGCGCTATAGGTGTCTGGAGCTCCCACAACTCGTACCCATCATGATTGTGCTTGAGTCACACACTTAGGCTTGCGGTTAGGCAAAGTGGCTGCCAAAGCCCACGCCGCCTAACGCCGACAATCACACAATGCTTAAAACAAATTCTGTAGGTCTAAGCCACTATGTTCTCCCGTACTATGGGCCTCAAACACAGTTGAGTATACGAGTTGTGCCAGTACCCTTGAGATGGTACTGTAGACCTGGTGTACCTGAGACGAAAACACGCCAAGGTATCAATAGGACTAGGTATAGGTAATGCATAACCTACACAAATGGCCCCACCAACGCTGATCTGTATACGGTAAATAATGAAAGGTATACATACCATTGGAATTTGGCCGAACTGCAGGTGCATATGCACACATCATTGATTCGCATTGTGTTGCAGGTGAGCCCGAGATCGAGTGCATGGAGGAAAACATCAGATTCTATGTGAACACGCGCAAGTATTTCGCCGGCCGATTCTACGCCAAGGGCAAGGCCGAAACACCGGGCTGTTTGAGGGCCGACTACTCACAGCAACGCACCAACAAACCACACTGGGACATTCCGTTCGGCACTTGTGGCATGCGCGGACTCAGATCGGTATGTGTGTGTGGGCTAATTCTTTAGTAGTCAATACAAATCGTCAATACTGGTCGGCAACGCAGCCAGGCCAAAGCACCACTTAGATGAGCCCCAGGAAATAAAATATAATGATTTTGGGCTGACTTGACGATGTGCAATGTTGACAACATGAATATAAGCCCGTACATACCTAATGTATCTCCCCACTTTTTTGTGCTCCGCGGCTAATACTAACGTGATCGATGTAAGTAGTAGACACACATCGCAGACGTGATGTATCATTTTTACACGTTCGTTTGGGGCTGGAATGGGCTGACGACATTAGTATTAGCCACCTGGCGAATCCCCAGCAGCAGTCCAGTTCCAAATTTTTCGTATACTCTTAGACTCTCCGCAGACTGCCTTCATTCAAGTCTACATATATCCTTGCAAAAACCGCGCGTGACCAAGGATGGTCCGATCCGAAGTTTTCTAAGTTTCATACCAATTCTCGCGATTTAACACTACGCTAACGCGAGCCCGATTTCGGAGGTGGCAGATTAGTGAAACATTCATACTGTACGTGGCTGCTAATTTGGGAAATGTTGCACGTTGTGGAATACAACGTGGTGCATGAGGATTTTCTCTTGCTGTTAGTTTTCTCAGCGCACCACCTCCGAAATCGGGCTCGTGTTGGCGTATGTAGTTTGCCTTTAAATCGCATCCGGGCAGCGCATTGCGTTTAAGCATTTTCATGCGCTTCGTTCACCAGACGACAGTTTGGGACATGTGTGACCATCAACCGGTTTTCGGTCACGCGACTTTTATATAACCCCTGCCCTGCTTTACAGCTCGACCCGCGCGGCATGTACTACGGTATCACGGTGGTCGTCAGCTTCCATCCTCTATTTATCACCAAAGTTGACCAGGCATTCCATGTGAAGTGTTTCTTCGAGGAATCAAACCGCGGACTCACTGCCGAATTGGGTGTCAGGTTTGTGTGCGGAATAATGTTGTTCTCGCAGGTTTCGTTTTTATGTTTGAATTTTTTCATTTGTGTGTGCGTTTGCGAGGTCATTTGCTCGTTCTCATCCGCTCGCAGTTACCCCAAATTTCCATGAAGCTCAATACATCGATAGACACGTTCCAAACAATTCAGGTTTTTTTTCACTTTTACACCCGCACACGTTCACAAAAGCATCACATAAGAATAATAATAAAACAGTGAATCTTCACTCCTATTCATAATATTTTATTATTGCGCAAGACAACAATAATGACGAGCGTTGAGTAACGTGATCACAAACGTGCGTGTCGCGTGCTGCCAATTTAAGACCACTGGCTGCTGCACGCATGCATATATTTGGCAAGTCAGCAAACTTTGTCAGCAAGCATGTCACAATAATACTCGTCTGGATAGGTTTTGCTGACATTGTGTTTGCTGATACGAGCGAGAAACGAATGGAAGAGCAATTAATGCACGATTTGCCTCCCTTTTTGCACTTTCCCGACTTATTTTTAGGCTTACATGCTTGGGATTAGCCTAAAAAGAAGTCCCAAACTTGTCTGGGAGCGCCTAAACCGATGCCTAAAAATAAGTTAGGGAATCACAAAAAGGGCAAAATATACACAATTTACTTATGTATTAATTTCCGTTCCATTCATTTTTTACTCAGGTCAGCACGCCTTTTCGCCTATGTCGCGTGTTATATCGCATTGGAAGTCCTAAGTAGTGAAAATTCTTGTTGACAAACTTTGCTGTCAAATTTAACTGACATGCCACTTGCACGCATGTAGTCACGTCAAGTCAATATTAAGTTAGGGATACCTGACAGACAAACTGGGCCACACTCTGCGACCTTGGCTAAGACGAGTTCTTGGGCGCGCATGGTGTGTGAAACATCCAACGGAAATTACATGCTTGCACTGAACCGTGAGGCTTAGCAGCATGGTTAGGCTGAAAATATGATTCAGGCTCACAGTCACAAAGCCTAAAACCTAAATCCAGGCGTAAAATCATGTAAAATCATCCAAACTGCAGGGATTATTGTTCATGTTGGTATTAACTTTGCGATGTGTACCCAGGAACTGTGTGGTTCAATGGTTATAAGGAACAATCGATGTTTTCTTACACCATGAGTATCTTGAAAGACGTTCAATTTCATTATGAGTTCTGCTGATTTGCATGGCATTACTTGATAGAAATATTGACAAAACAGACGGGGAAAGTTGTGCGAGTGCATTGGTATTGATTTTCGGGATTTGGTTGGGTATCGATACCACACATGTGTTTTGAATTTTTAGGTGTGTTGCGTTATAATAGGTGCGTTATAACGACGCAGATTTTTTTGTTCGGCAGTTCTCCGCTTTTATGAAACACACGGGACTTGTATTGTCATACTTAGAAAGTCAAGAGGTGCTTTTGTGCCATATTATTATCTAGTACATCTTTGATAAATGCTAGGAACACGCGCAAAAAACATGATATAATTTACACAATTCAAAGAAATGGATCATGTACGTTTACTCGGAAGCCTCAAATAATGGAAGGGATTGCATAATCAGACACCAAAAAATGGAACAACGGTTCTTGTTGAACACATAAGTGAAATTTTTTCTAATTTATCAAATGGCGTGAAAATTGGCCGGTGCGTTCGTTTTTGTTGTGATTCACAATTGGAACGATGAAATCCGAAAAGAACTACTGATAATTCACATGCATGCAAGATGGAATAATATTCATGCATGGCCCATATAACAAGCGCATGAATGCTGCGAAGATGAAGAAGAGAGGGGTCATCATCGCACTCAAATGCGCGGGAGAAGTGATTGGCGGGAACAGAGCGCAAAACAAAAGCTAAAAAAACATGTGATGTTTCATTTATACAGTATGATCCCCACGACCGAGGTGTTGGCCAAGCACACTCTGCCCGGTTGTACGTACAGCATGCACAAATCGACCATCAGAGATCTGGACGCGGGTCGCCCGGCGGGTGAACCGGTGAAGTTCGCCCGAGTCGGCGACAAAGTGCTGCATCAGTGGGCGTGCGACGATCGTCAGTGTTCTTTGAATTGGTTTCTCTTTTTTTAGTTTTTTATTGTCTCTTTTCCTGAATTGAAACATTATCAAATACATGTATATTGCAGCCATGTTCGGCGTGCTGATCAACAACTGCTATGTGACGGACGGATTCGGACAACGCGCCGAGGTGGTCGATCAGAGAGGGTGAGAGAAAGAGAAAAAACGTTTTCGTAAAAAAACAAGAGAAAAATGGTCAACTACATATACATACATGTAAGAGAAATACAAAACACGATCCACATTCACAATATATAGATGTCCGATCGATCCGATCCTGATCACTGGCATTCGCTATTCGGCCGATCTGATGCGCGCCTACGCCGAATCACACGTGTTCAAATTCGCCGACAAGCCGGGCGTCTGGTTCTTCTGTCAGATACAAATGTGCATGAAAGCAGCCGGAATGTGTCAGGGCATATCGGTACGTGTGACATGTAAAGTCCGACCACCAGCTCATGAGACGCCTATTGCGGTGTTACATTTGTTTTGAAACATTTCAAAAAACAATAGAAAGAGAAATTGGGTCCGTTCATGCGTTGTCAATTTCTCCTTCTATTATTTTCGAAAAGTTTCGAAATATGTGGAACCGTAACAGGCGTCCGATGAGCTGATGGCTGGACTGTACCATACATGCAAATGCGATCACACAAAAAAATATTTGGGCATCGCTAAAGCTATCTAATCCATGTCTCCATTCAGCCACCAGTCTGCGACGGCAGCAGTATCGGTGGGCCGGTCGGCGGCTACATCCCATCGACTATCGGACCGGCGCCGACCGCGCGGCCCTTGTACCCCTACACACTCGCTGGACAACCGGGGTATGTACTACCCATATATGTACAGTATAATGACCTGCGATTCTGCATGTTGTATCGAGTCTGTGAAACATCACCGCGCCCTGATATCGCAGGTACAACAACCAAGCGGGTATCGGCAACAACAACAACATCAACGCCAACTACAACCAGCTGCCGTTGACCGCATTCGCCCCGGCCTACCCACCACCGACGCCGGCGGGGCCCAATCAGCCCGTCCTCAACAACTTTGTCGACCGGCCGCAAGGTGGCCCGCCCGTTCCTCAGCAGGGTGGCGTGTCCGTCAATGGACTATCGAGATCGGTGAGCGACACAAATCCCTTGAATTATCAACGACACTCTTCGTTTTTGTCTGATGACATTCGCCTTGAAACGTCAGGCATTCGAGGTGACGACAACGTACGACACGGAGATCCCGGTGATATTCGAACAGAGCGACACGCCGGGCGTCGGTATTGAGGACGCACGAAATGGAGGGTGGGTGACAACGCCGTTGGCGGACAACGCGGTGAGTCGATACGGATGTGGTTGAACCCTTGCATATATGTATGTATACTGTCACCACCAGGGTTGTTTCAAAAAGAAGTTGTTAATCTATACTACTAAAACAGGAAGACGTATGTGTGTTTGTATGTATGTGTGTTTGTGGCCCCCTCCCTCGGAAGGGCGGACGGGTCAATTTTCACGGGTAGCTTTGGGTATGCTAACGGGTCTTCGGGGGGGAGGGGGGGCACGGCACGGGCGCGGCGCTGTAGCCGGGCCGTAGGCACGGGTCGCGTCTAGTTAAAAAAATCTTTTAAAAAATTTTTATTTTGAAACTCAGATTTTGCTTTTTTAATAAAAAAAGTTGCCCAAAATGGGCTGAAATGTCAAAAAATGGCCTTTTCGAGGCAAAAAATTGGCAGTTTTTTCTGTGGACGGGACAATTTTTCCAATTTTTTCAGGACGAAAATTGACCCGTCCGCACCTCCGAGGGAGAGGGCCACAGACGCACATACATACATGTAGTCCAGCCACGAACTGATGAGACGACTTTTTTTTGAAATTGGCTTGTGCGGATCCAATAATGTTCAGGTTCCACGTATGTCGGAAATGAAGGAAAGAGAAAAACGCACGTATTTTTTAAAACACGCTCTCCACCTCGGTGCGTAAATTCCCTTTTGACTCCCAAAACATTTGTGTGTTGAACAACGTTGCTGTTCGCGTAAGCACGCAACAAATTGAGAGGTCAGCCAGCTGAAAGTTGTCATCATGTCTCTCAGCCCGATGTCTTTCTTTTGTTTGCGAAAACACGTGTATCCGGTGCATTTTTTAGTCTGGCCAAGCAAGCTTTGAAAAAGTCGTCTCATGAGCTGGTGGCTGGACTATACATACATACATATGTACATACATACAGTACATACGTACGTCTTCCTGTTTTAGTAGTATAGATGTTGTATCGATTTCATTTATCCTGAAACGTCGTTTGCAACACTTTTTCTAATAAAAAAAATTTTCGTCAAAAAAAATCAAAAAAAATTTTTTTTCAAAAAGCTCGTTAATTAAAAAAAATTTTTTTCTACCCTGGTCACTACTATGAGCGATATGAAACTTGGTGATCGGATCGGATATGATCTGCCCTGCTGCTCACGTGACTTTTTTGAGTTAACGATGTGAAGAAATTTAGCGATGCCACTAATTTCGTCCAGTGTAAAAGACGTAAAATGAATAAATAAGCTGGCATCACAAAATTTCTCAATATCGTCAATACAAAAATCGCAACTAATGTACAGTAGGCAATTCACATCCGATCCGACCGCCAACTTTGATGATATCGGTCCATGTATGTAATCGATGACTGACCCACTGGGCTACACACACGAACACGTAGATTGACAACAATGTCGTTGACGTGGACCGGTTGCTGGCTGCGTTGCCGGAGGAATTTCGCGACAACGAAGTGATGAAGAAATTCATCATGGAACACAAGGAGGATCAAAAGTTCCTGATGAACGCGCTCTACAAGGCCCGGAACCCGGATGACGATAACGTGATGCTGCCTGGAGATAGGATAGGTATACACCCATATATACATCAGACGCGTCTGTTTTTTTGCAAATTTTCTTTTATTTTTCTCATGTTTCTGATGCAAACGAAGAGAAAATCCACTCGTAGACTCGTTCGACGTGACCATGTTGAGTCCGGCGTTGGACGAGCCGGCGTTGCCTGAGATCGCAGGGCAACTCATCATTTTCGACTTGGACGAGGACCCGCCATCGCCTGCCGATTTTCTCAACAAAAAGGACGTGCAGACAATTGAAGGTTGGGGCGTGCGAGAAAAGCATCTTTGCTCAGACTTAATGTTGACAAGTCATAGCTAATTATGTGCATAGATTCGTCCCTCAGTGTCAGTACTATGATGGGCTGAATCTGGACAAAGCCGAATCCAAGCCAGATGGCCCCAGGAATTTGGGGGCATTTTTGATTTGAGGGAATAAAACAACTTGTCAAGAGTTGTTCCCCAACTTAAGACGAAGTTCTACAATGCATGAAATTAGTGCCGCAACTCTATATCGGGTCCTTTAAAATCTCAAGTCACAGTCGTAACGTCATCGTCGTGGCCCTCAAAGTTGATACGACCCTTAATTTTCCGACCGCCGCCGCCCTTCGCCACCCAAAAAGCTATTATTAATTGCGCTGTTGCAGCCAACGGCACGTCCTACCGTGTCGAGGAGTCCGAGTACGGTGGCAGTGACGCTTCATCAGGCGTGCGTCGCGCGCAGCAACAATGCGTGATTTCGTCGCGCGGCCTGCTGACATTGGTGTCGGGTCTGGGCGGACTCGCCGCATTCTTCATGTTCAGCACGTGCGGCATGTGTCTGCGATTCTGCCGTCGCCGATCCAACAACAAACAATCGCTGGATGAATATGAACAGAAACCGCTACCGTACTCGCGCTACAGTAACCAGCCGAGTGGCGGGGCGCATCGCAGCCGCGGCGACAACAAGACGCCGGCGCGCGGCAAGTCGTCGTCGGCCGGCGGTGGGGCGCAACATAAATCACGCTCACATAGTCACGCACCGCATCATCACAGTGCGTCCAAGGAACACCACTCGTCGCACAGGCATCATCGGAGGTGAAACATCACACAGTTATAGCGATATGATCCATTGTCATATGTAGCGAGCTCACAAAACTATATCGCCTGCCAGACATTCTATTGTCCACACGATTATTTCTTTGCTCCAACCGAAACAGCGTCGTTTTCTTAGATCAGTGCAAGTTTTCGCCTAAAGAGTGTTGCATTTTTATAAAGTGCGTGACAGCTTGTACTGAAAAGAACTTATTCTTTCTTATTTCATCTCCGTTTTGTTAGTGGGCTATGGGTCAAGAGACATCCTTACTATATTTTGAATCAGCGAGGTCCATTCCAGTGATGCTTGAGTTTCATGAACTCTGTTCCACATTCTTCATGTTAATTTTTGTTTCCGTTTTTGAGAACTCAGCAAATGCTCCTATGATTTCCTCATTTTTTCTGACACCATGTACTTTCTGATATTTCATAAAATTTAGCGTATTCTGTGCTTTATTTCTAATGTACTGTACCTTTTCGTTTTGTTCATTTGTACGATTATATGATGCGTGCATGTATCGATTTTTATTGCCAAATTCATTGGTATTATTCGGTTGAGGTGATCAAATTCTCACAAAATTCTTGTGATTTTTTTTGAACAAGCTGATTTTTTTCCGCAGTCCTGGCCGATCTTTGTTGCTCTGCTTCCTTCAGTCCTGTTATGCTGCTCCTATTCTGTATCAGTTTAGGTGTTTAGTTCATACAAAGTTTTCACTGTATCTTTGCTCTAATTTTCCTATTGTTTTGTTTCAGATAACTGTGGGAACACGCTTTTTTTCGCGTATATCCCACTTGATATTATCAATTTTATAATTGGATTTCTGTTGTGTTCGTTTGATTCTTTAAGTAAAACAGAATTGTAATCGTCAACTATATATTTACATAGTTATAACTTTCTTTCTTTCTTTTCATACGTAATTTCCCGTGCGTTATTTCACGTTTCTGGGCGGTGTTCATAGTCATGTGTGTAAAGTTTATGAATTATATTCCCTTTTATACAAATATTCTTAACGCTTTATTATAATCCCATTTTATTATTAAATAATGTTAATTATACACTATTGAATAAAATGTTGAAAAAGTTAGCGGGACATAGGGTCGCATTTTCGAAACGGTGTAAAGGTAAGTTGGGTATAAACGTCGGTGGAAAGCTCGGTGTGAGAAAGTTCAGTGTAAGCTCGGCCTAAGCTTGAAACATTGCACGCTGAGCAAGCAGCAGACGCGATTTTCTAAACGAAAGGTCAATTTTGACAGTTTGTTGTGCAAGCGTAGATCGTTTGTTTGTAATCTGGTTCATTTAAGCTGGTTGCACAGACGTTTTAAAGGAATATTTGTAGGTTACCTAACATTTCGCAGCAAGGCTGCTGAGAAATTGAACATTCATTGACGGCGGTGCCAACAATTTTGACGTCACTACCTGATCGCTGCACGAAATCAAAACATCTCCATGAAAGGTTGCGAAATTCATATATATCGTTTAAAAACGCTTGTGCAACCAGCCTAGACAAACAATATTGTAAACAAATGATTTACACTTGCACAGCAGACTGCCGATGTTGACCTTTCGTTTAGAAGCGCGCGTCTGCTGCTTGCTCAGCGTGCAATGTTTCAAGCTTACGCCGAGCTTACACTGAACTTTCTCACACCGAGCTTTCCCAACCACCCAACTGACCTTTACACCGTTTCGAAAATATCACCCATTGTAGGTTCAAGCATAATGTTGAGCCACATTATCCTTTATACGGGACCGAAATTTAACTTCATAGATGCCGGGATTCAAAAAACTGTTACCTTTCATGAATATCAACACCACAACGGTCGTCGTAATCATTTTTTATGGCGGGGCAGTTGAGCGCTGCATGTTTTGAGACCGGGGAAACGGGCAAACTAGTTATAGATAGTCGTGATCCGGTAAAAGCTGTTTTCATAGTGTTGAACAGCTCAGTTCAAAGCTGTTGTACGCAGCAATAATCCGCCATTAAAAACAGCTTACACGACGCAAAATTTAATCGCCCCGGCGCGTCATCCTCACACGTGTTATTTTGCGTCTCATTTTCATAAGTTGTCGTCCACCTCCGCAAAACGATTGTTGTTTTTGGCGCGGAACACACAAATTGCAGCACAAAGAGTCAAGCGACGTCTGAACAAAATGGTGTTGGCTCGACAAGCAGTTTGCAGCATGTGGTGGCTTTGCGCTGCACTTCTGGTTCTGGTCAACACAGTGCGCGCAGGTTTGGGAGGCGCATGGTCAATTGAACAAACCCGGTTTCAGCAAACCACTTTCATCAAGAAAAAAGAGCAGAGACCAAAAGAGCAGAACTTAAAAACCAATAGGCCTAAGCCTAAGCCCAGCCACAAAGCTACGTCTAACTGTACAGCTTACACCAAAAGCAGCCTAAGCCATTGGAACAAAAGCTTTCTTGGTTCTGCTCTTCTTTCATGCTCAAACCGGCATTTTTGCAAAAAAAATTTGTAAAAAACTTTGTAAGTTTGTAAAATTTGTAAAAAATCACCCGATCACCCGTTTGGATCACAGGAGACTTTGTTTTGCACCCGCTCCTGTGGGCGTTTTTTCAACCCCTTTCGCCCCACCCCGACAGAGTTGGGTTGGGGGAACCATTGTGCTACAAAACGAATCCAAGGGTGCGTAAGTGAGTCGAGTCGGATATCCAGTTGGTCAAGTGACTCCTCTAAACTGTTTAAATGCCGGAATATTGTCAATCAAACACTTTAGAAGCGTCACGTGGTGGCCAAATGGATACCGGATTGGGATTCTCTCATCTAAAATTACGCCCGGACCCATTTGGCACCAATTTTTTCTCGATCCAAGCCTATCAAGCGACGTGAGATGAAAAACACCCGTTGGTGCGTGCCCTGAGACTCAGTTGTACCTGAAAGATCAGAAAAAAATGACCAAAAAAATCGGCATGATTCAGAGCCGGCCAACAGCAGTGCGTACTGGCGCCACAAAAACGAGGAAACATTGGCGGAGAAACTGAAACATTTCGGCCGTTCAATTAAACCAGCCAAAAACGTCATTCTGTTCATCGGCGACGGGCTTGGTGTGCCCGTTGAGAGCGCCGCGCGCATTTACGTGGCACAGGTTGTTTAATCGGTCGATGGCCGAGTGGTCTGTGCGTTGCGTGCAGCGCAGCATGAAGGTGCCGGGTTCAAATCCTGCGCCCGTGATTTTTCAGAAATTGAACCTGGACAGCGACCAGACGCCGTTGGCTTGGCAAAAGTTTCCCGTGTCAGGATTGAGCAAAGTGATATTGGTCGCACAATGACTTTATAAGAATTGGTCAAATTTTTTTCCTGAATCGCAAAGCAGGCTAGTGACGGGGCAATGACTTGCCTCGCGACCCCAAAACACCAAAAATCCACCCCCGCCGAGCCTCTCCCAACACAAACAAAACACCCTTTCTATGTACATTTCTCATTACGGCGGCATAAATCACGTATAGTTGATGTTTCACACAGACGTACACAATCGACTATCACGTGGCCGACAGTGCATCAGCAATGACCGCACTGGTCAGTGGCATCAAAGGACATCAGTTCACGTTGGGCGTCGACTCGAGTGTACGTCATGGCGACTGTCACGCGCAAGCGGACACCCGTGATCCAACGAGCATCGCCGCGTGGGCACAACAAAGCGGCAAACTTACAGGTGTCAAGTGAATAAAAATAGAAGTTTTTGCGGTCAAAGAGATCTGGCAATGTCACAGCGTGCGTAACCGCGCATACGGTAGCTTATTCGAGGATAAACAGTCCCTGAACTGGGTTTTCTTTATATGTAGTTGAAGCACGGTGCCTGGGTGCCAGTGCTTGCGCAAAGCACTTTTGTTGGTCGGTGCCTATACATAGGTACAGTACCTGGTTCCCGTAGTTGTGTAAGAAGAACCAACCAAGCACCGTGTTTTTTTGGTGTCTTACGAGCACGCGCTACTTAAACCGGCCCCGCCGCTATTGTTTTTTTTGGATTTTCGACCACGTTTTTTTGCTCACATCGTTAGTTGGCATCGAGATCAAGAACATTAATTTTGACGAACTTCACCAAAGTGGCTATTACCCACCGAAATCAATCCGCAAACACGGCCTATCGGGAACAAAACTGTCCGATATTGACGCACATCCGCACATGATAATCAGGAATTACAACAGAAATTCAAAATCACCGAGACGTGATATAGGCAGCAGGTCACGGTAGCCCGATAAAACATTAGCTGTTGTGCAAAAGGCAAATGTTTTGTCAAGCTACCGTAACCCGGCGCCTATATCACCGGCAGTGATTTTGAATTCTGCTTTGCGGGTCCTGATTTCCATGCACAGACTGTGCGTCAATATTGGGCTGGTTTGTTCCCAAACGTCCATGTTGGTGGATCGATTTCGATCAGTAATCGTCATTTTGGTGAAGTTTTTCAAGGTTAATGTTCTTGATCCCAGTGCCAACTAACGATACAAACAGAAAAAACGAGGTCGAAAACCCAAAAAACAATAGCGGCGGGCCCGGTTTAAAGGCATAAAATCATAACTAAACGACTTGCACCGATTTCAATGTGAAACTTGGCACATTAATTGGCCGTAGTCCAAAACACTCACAGCCAAAATATTATTTTCCATACCAGCTCGTTGTCTGAGCCCGGGCGGCCGAAACTTGAAAAGTAGGGAACTGGCCTCCACACATTAAACTTGAAATATTTGGTGCGTTGCATGTGCTCTCGAAATACCGATTTAAATTAGGTTTTTCACAAACGCTTGGGCCCACCAACAAACGCAAACAAAAGCAAAACGCCACGCACCACCACGGGCAACACCAACAAAGGGGCGCTGTGGATGATCTACGCTAAAAACTCCCTCCTTCTCCCCCATTTGATGCCACGTTCAACCCGATGGCACTACCATAGCTCGTGCTATATTGCCAAGAACACTCAAATTTGGCGGAAATTTTTTCAGATGTATTTTTAGCCCACTTAGCATCCGAATAAAGGCAAACCATCAATGCGGCTAGAAAGCCTCATTACCAGCCTAATATTTCGCTTTGGTTTCAATTTTTGATAGACGATCAGGTTTGAGAGAAGTTAACTCAATTGTGACTGGTCCCATTTTTGGCCACTCCCTGATCACCAAATATATTATACAATTGTCTGCAGCCTTTCTACATGATAATTATGCTGTGGAAGTATGACAAACGCAAATTCTGGTAGCAGAAATGGAGTTGCTTTCAATACATTACAAAACTAAGTCAGATCACTTTGCAACTTTCATGCAACGATTCATAAACGCATTTTTCAAAAAAACTCGGAATTTCTGCGAGTTCTCGGCTGCGGGGTATATTTCACACGCACACGTTACACATAGAGCTATGACGCTGCGGTCCTAGGAAGACGTGCCGTTTTCCTAAAATATCGCTTTAAAATCAGTGCTGTAACCTCCAAGGTCCTCAGAAAAACTTCAATGGATTGAGTCACTATCGTCCAAATTATGACTTCAGCCGGACGTATGCTGGACTTTCATCGTAGGTACCTGCAATCACGCGGGGATTTTTGTCTGTGTCTGCGAGCTACATCGCTGATTTTAAAGCGATAATTTGAGAAAACGCCACGACTTTCAAGGACGGTAGCGTCACAGCTCCATGTTTAATGTGAGCATGTGAAAAATACCCCTCAACCAAAAATTCGCCGAAATTCCTATCTTTTTGAAAAATGCGTTTATGAATCGTTGCGTCAAGATTACAAGAGACCTGAGTTTGTTTTTTGTGTGCTGAAAACGGCTCCGTTTCTGCTACCAGAATTAGCATTTGCCATACTTTCACAACATCGTCATCCTGTATATAAGCTGCAGAAAAGGCTAAATTTGTTGACCTGAAAATGGCCAAAAATGGGGACCAGTCACAATTGAGCTAACTTCTCTCAAACCTGATTGCCTGTCAAAAATTGAAACAAAAGCGAAATATTAGGCTAGTAATGAGGCTTTTTAGCCGCATTGATGGTTTGCTTTTATTCGGATCGTAAGTGGGCCAAAAATACATCTGAAAAAAATTTCCGCCAAATTTAAGTGTTCTTCGCAACATAGCACGAGCTATGGTGGTGCCATCGGGTTGAATGTAGCATCAAATAAAAACATAAGCGTTTGTGAAAAACCTGATTTGAATCGGTTTAGCGACAACTCTTGCAACACACCAAATATTTCAAGTTTAATGTGTAGAGGTCGGTTCCCTACTTTTCAAGTTTTGGCCGCCCGGGCCCAGACAGGGAGCTGGTATGGGAAATAATATTTTGGCTGTGAGTGTTTTGGACTAAACCTAATCAATGTGCCAAGTTTCACGGAATTTCGTGCAAGTCGTTTAGTTATGATTTTTTGCCTTTAAAGGGCAGGTGTATAGTCCGTCCACCAGCTCATGGCACTTTGTGTTGCTGCTGGCTGGTTTGTTCCCTTCCTCCACGTTCTAATGAAAGAGAAATTGAGTGTGACCGATTTTGCAAAAAAACTAAAAAATAATAAAATGTGTCGAAAATAATTGAATTCGATCAAATTTAAGATTAAATTAAATTAAAATGGATAAAACACGTCGGTTTCATAAAAATTACAATTTAGGAGCAAAAATAATTTTTTTTCGGAAACTCGTTTTCTCTTTCATTAAAACGTGGAGGAAGGGAACAAGTCGGCCGGCAGCATCACAAAGTGACATGAGCTGATGGACGGACTATACCGATACCCTATCCTGAACATACGGGGGAGTATGCATACATATACATACTTATACGTAGGTCTGGTGACGACAACAACGTTGACGCACGCCACACCAGCGGGTCTGTACGCTCATTCGCCCGACCGTTTCCATGATTATGAAGCACCACCACCGTGTGTTGACATTGCACAACAGTTTGTGTATGGCGACGGAGTCGGCAGTGAGCTGATGGTTGGCCTACATATATTGCCAGCTATAGTTGAGCGACTGCTTGACATTACTGATGGGCCGAAAATTGACGAAACGTTGAGTGGCGAGTTGATGAGTTGAAAGTTGGGCGGAAACATTGGTGTGTTCAGTGCACAAGAACATTGGAAACGCCGCACAGGTGTGTATGGTGTCGGCTCACTACACCAATGTCATTTTGCCCACAGACAAACACACGTCACATTACGATGTTTCACCGCTACCGTATGCATTTCACTCAAACTTTCCGTTCAACTTTCCACTCACTCTCAATTCAACTTTCCACTCAACTACTGTCCACACTCAACCGGTTCGTGAATTCCACCCGATTCAGATTTATTTTCCGATTTACAGGTGGCCCTGGGTGGTGGCCGTGCATCGTTCCTGCCCAACACAACGCACGATGTTGAGAACAGCACTGATATTGGTGGCAAGCGGACGGATGGACGCGATCTCATTCAAGTTCGTTCGTCATTTGAAACATTTTCGGTGACAAATTAATCATATCAGTCGCAAAAATAACCGCGGCGCAGGAATGGCAAGCTCGTACGCACGGCACTTTCATACACACTCGACAGCAGCTGTTGCAGCACGACACGGCCAGTCACGAGCGTCTATTAGGTTATAATTTTGTGCATCGTTATTTGGGCTGATATTGATGTGGTCAACGCACATCGTCAACGCTGGTCGTCAGCGCAGCCTGATGTCATACGCTCATTTTGGGTGTTGTGGCCTGTCTGCATTGACACGACCAGCGTTGATTACTAAACAATTAGTGTCATTTGACTCACACTCGTTCAAAATTTGCTAACAGCACGTTTGAGTTTCAGGCCTTTTCGACAAAAGTCACCTTCCGTTCGCTGCCGTGTCCCGACCGGGACCGTCGCAAAGACCGTCGCTGACCGAGATGACCCGAGTGGCGATCGAAAAACTGCAGCGAAACAGCCGCGAAAACGGCTACTTTCTGATGGTTGAGGGTGAGAGTTGTTTTTTGTACAACATCAATGAAACATCTGCTGATTTATCCATCCACCAGCTGGCAAGATTGACCACGGGCTGCATCTCAACATGGCAAAACTGGCGTTTGATGAAACGCACGAGCTGCACAACGCTGTGCAACTGGCACATGAAATGACCGATCCAGGTTGACGCCGGCACACGTTACGGTTTATCCTACAGTACCAGCTGCAAGTCTGCGTGAATTCTGCATGTACACGCGTGCAGCACGCGTGCCTACGCATGCAATGCAAGCCTGTGTCGCCTTTGGGCAGAATGCACAGGGGGCCGAATGCATCGCGTGCACCGCGTGCACGGCGTTGAAGCTGCCAAATAGGCGTGCGTGCTGCAGAATTCACCCAGAGCTGCAGCTACATACATATGTACAGCTACATATGTATGTTTAGCCATCAAATCAACACACACATAGTCAGCACTGGTTGTCAGCGCAGCCAGAACAAAACAGCCCATTATGCTGCGTTGGCGACCAACGTTGACGATGTGCGTTGACCACATCAATATAAGCCATTGTTTATTGATGTCGCATATGGTTGCTAAACTATGTACATGTGCCGACAATAATGTGGTGTCAATGCCACTAATGATGCCCTGTGCCATCACAATGTGTGTCAAGGGTACACCTTTCCAGACGATACACTAATCGTGCTGACGGCCGACCACGGGCATCCGATCACCATATCCGGCTATCCGAAACGGGACCTGTCGATTTTGGGTTCGGCAAGCTTATAATTCAATTCGCTTTAATGACAATTGCATGCAGTTATTGTAAAAAAAACAGAAAAATACCAGAAAACAATTTGAAATTGGCAATCGTGAATCAGGCAAGCTGAAAATCGAAATGCCTGGCGTGCCCCCCACGGATGTGCCAGTGAGCACCGTACTCAGTTACGCTAACGGGCCGGGCGCACATGACGGGAAGGACGGGCAGTGTGTTAAAGACCTGGATGACGTTGACACTGGTTGGTTACGGGGCTGACCCGTCTGGGTACCCGTGCACATGTTGGGTCACGAGAGAAACTGATACGCGGACTTTGATGATGTTTCAAGAATCGTTGATGTTCAAACAACCGTCGCTTTTGGAATCGTTCTACTCAACACACAGCGGTGAGGATGTGCCTGTTTACGCGAGGGGACCGGGTGCACTTTTGTTCACAGGTCAGGTTGACAAAAACATTATGTAGACTACGTATATAATGAAGTCTATGATGATGGCTAATCGCCGGTCAAAGACAAAAAATTTAAACAAAAACAGACTATGTACCTATTTGAACTTTCAGGCAACATTGAAAACACGTTTATCGCTCGGGCTATGGCCTATGTGTTGTGTGTGGGTGACTTCGAAAGTAGCGCATGCACAAAGACCAAGTAAAAAACTCCATTTTCAATATGAACCGAATCGATTACCATAAACACCGAAAACCATGTTTTCCAGCAGAGGCAACGGGAGAGACAAATTTATCGAGAAGATGGTCTCACGGATTGTTCGGTTGTTCGGAATCTGAATCCGAAGTAATTTCGTAATTGGAAAATTCGCAAATTTGAACATTATTATTGTATGACTGAACCAAAGGTTTCGAATTTATCAATTCTGATAACCATCTGTAATATTACTCTTTGCAAGCTGTTTTATCGTGAATTGTCTATGGCGATGCGACCATTTCGTTGAGCAGGAGGAAAAAAGCAAAATTCGGTGCATATGAATGTACCGTTCTTTCACGTTGGTTATGCATTATCTTATAATACATACGTTTCATTTCGTATCAATCCGTGAGCACTTAATAACGCAATTTCGACCCTTATAAAAAGCGTCAAGCAAAGTTCCTTGAGTCGGTGGAGTCATTATGCAAGGCATATGCTAGTCAGTGGAAAAGTTCTTTTTTGCGTCCCTGAGAGTATACATATGTATCTACATCTCCGAGTAAGTTTGGGGGCACTTGGTTTCGAGCCAAAAGGCCTTCGTATTTTCTTTATGCATTCCAACTTTGGCATATGTCGTCTTGAACCGTGATGAATCACAATGTATACAACTCGAGGAACAGTACCAGCTGCAATTTTTGGCTGCCAGCCAAAGATTGCAGGTGGCATAGTAAATTTCTAAATTCGCTGCCGTACAATAAAATGCACCCAGTAGTTAATGTCAAGTTCAAAACCCGAACGCTAACCACGCACGGTTCTGTAACATTACGCACAGCTGCCTGGCTGGCTGGGAGGCTGTGTCTGTGACCCGAATGATTCAAAAGTTGATTTTCGGGTTCAGAACTTGACATTGACTACTGGGCGTATTTTACTGTACGGTAGCGAATCTAGAAATTTACTATACTGTATACAACGAGCGACTGATCATAAATTTACAGACATAACTTTGTACGCGAAGCAGCATGGACTAACGACAAGTTATTAATCAAAACCAAAAGTGAACACACATTCTACATGGACGGTCATATTCTATCCTCAACATTTGCTCAGCTCGCCCATTTTGTATTTGACGACTTCTCCGGTCGGTCGTACTTCGACGGGTTTGAGGGGGACCAATCGTTTCACAAAAATCAACACGACAATCACTGCTGTCACCACGAGAGCGCATTCAACCGCCCAGGCCACACGCGGACCATAGACGTCGAACAGCTTCAGCATGACGATCGGGGCGATGGTGCGCGCGATGCTGCTCACCAGCGCGAACACGCCTTGCAGTGTGCCCTGCGCAATTGGTTATCAATAAAAGGGGGCAATCGATAGAGAAAGAAATCAATCGATCAATTGATAGCAATCGATTGATAAGGAGGCAATCAATCCATTAATCGACCAATTAATGGGCGGCCTTACGTAATAGTAGGAAACATAGAAAGTAAGAATTTTTTGTGCTGAAAATCGACTGTATTCCCTTTGTTTCTGTTTCCTACTTTTACGTAAGCAGGCTGCACTCAGAAATCAATCAAGAAAACGGCAAAACAATTTGATCGATCAAATTATGCGTTGGTTAATTTATCAATATCAATCAACTATAATCAAGAAATTGAACAAATAAACCAACACATAAACCAACCTGTCGCCTAGGTCCAATCACTTTGGCGTAGAGCACACCAACCGGAGCGGCCGTTTGGACCATGCCGAGAGCGAAGAAACACGCATAGGATATGATTAGCATGTACAGGGGGACCTGCAACAACAAGACTGAAATCAATGGGTGAGTTTTGCTTGTTGGCAGCAGACGATATTGAATAATAACGGGGAGGGCATGTACATTCCAAAATCTGGCTTTCTTCGACTAGCGAACCCAGGACCTCCGCCTAACCGGGGCATTGCTCCACCAAGGACCTGGGTTCGAGCCCCAGTCGAAGAAAGCCATTTTTTGTTCACAAAGGATTTTGGAATGGACATGCGCTCCCCGTTATTAAGACTGAAATCGAAGTGAGCCCGTACTAATGAACTACAATGGGGAAGTGGTTTTCCAAACCTGTGGCGTGTACGTGCACCAAGTGTACGTATGATTGCAGCCGGGTAGCGCACCATTTGAATCATTGTTTTGAGACAACATGACAAGGTTGTTGTCATGCTGCAGCGCGGAGTGGTAACCATCAGAGAACTCATTTTTGGCTGGAATTGGTCTTGATATGTAACTGCATGTATTCAAGAGATTAATGAAACATCAGACAGGCCGACTTCTGTTATGCCACGTAATCATGTGTTTGTACCACGGCCATGGATAGGTGCACAGATGATAGCCAACTAGCATTAGCAGACCCATTACGATAGAGTAGCGGGGGTCACTGAAATTATGTTGGTTTATTTAGATATTGAGAATCCAGACTTAAATTAAAATTGAAAGCAACACAAAAATAACTAACAACTCGCGAAGCCTCGAGAATGAGTATAGTGCGAAGAACACGGCAGCGATTAGTGCGGCGCCCAAGAGAATGGCCGAAATGTAGGTGACCACATCGTGATCACTCCAGTCATACATCACCTCGCCAAACGGGGTGGCTATCCTGGAAATATTTCCAGATAATGGTTTCTGATTAGAAATTATAAAAATCAACAAAATAGTCCAACGATTCGATATTCGTGACGACGCATGAGGCGGCAAACCAGGCGTACAGCAGGACACCCAATGCAACCTTGTCATACTTCGGCAGAACGTAATATCGGTCTGTGTCAACAAAAGCCACAATATTCAAGCGAAAGAAAATTTTCAAAAATAACTAGAACCTGCGCACCTTTTTTCCTCTTCTCCTCCTTTTCCACGCCGGCGTAGGTCTCCTTGAACGCAAATATGATCAACAACAGCACAATCAGCATGGCGACGAAGCTGGCCAACGGTGGTGTCGTGTAGATGTCGATACCGATGTTGTCCACAACTTTGACGCCGTGCTTTAGCGGTGAAAACGCCAGTTGGAAACCTGGCAGTTGGATCGTTATTTTTATTTCATAAACTGCCGTGACCTTACTGCATTGCAGCGCTTGCACACCATCAGGAGTTGTATGCAACGGCTTACTTATACTATTGTTGT
>JASAMV010000055.1:0-17833 GCA_030248065.1 Rhynchonema sp. JSB1_4
GCGGGCTAGTCCCGCTGGCGCCTTAGCGAACTGCATGGGCATCACCATAATGAAACAACGAGATTGAGTAGTCCGAGAAGGCACTGTCCAGCAACGGGTGCTAAACGGCGGGCTAGTCCCGCTGGCGCCTTAGCGAACTGCATGGGCATCACCATAATGAAACAACGAGATTGAGTAGTCCGAGAAGGCACTGTCCAGCAACGGGTGCTAAACGGCGGGCTAGTCCCGCTGGCGCCTTAGCGAACTGCATGGGCATCACCATAATGAAACAACGAGATTGAGTAGTCCGAGAAGGCACTGTCCAGCAACGGGTGCTAAACGGCGGGCTAGTCCCGCTGGCGCCTTAGCGAACTGCATGGGCATCACCATAATGAAACCACCTGTTGCAGTAGTCCGAGAAGGCACTGTCCAGCAACGGGTGCTAAACGGCGGGCTAGTCCCGCTGGCGCCTTAGCGAACTGCATGGGCATCACCATAATGAAACAACGAGATTGAGTAGTCCGAGAAGGCACTGTCCAGCAACGGGTGCTAAACGGCGGGCTAGTCCCGCTGGCGCCTTAGCGAACTGCATGGGCATCACCATAATGAAACAACGAGATTGAGTAGTCCGAGAAGGCACTGTCCAGCAACGGGTGCTAAACGGCGGGCTAGTCCCGCTGGCGCCTTAGCGAACTGCATGGGCATCACCATAATGAAACAACGAGATTGACAAACTACATATGTACCAATATGAGGTTAGTCCGAGAAGGCACTGTCCAGCAACGGGTGCTAAACGGCGGGCTAGTCCCGCTGGCGCCTTAGCGAACTGCATGGGCATCACCATAATGAAACAACGAGATTGAGTAGTCCGAGAAGGCACTGTCCAGCAACGGGTGCTAAACGGCGGGCTAGTCCCGCTGGCGCCTTAGCGAACTGCATGGGCATCACCATAATGAAACAACGAGATTGAGTAGTCCGAGAAGGCACTGTCCAGCAACGGGTGCTAAACGGCGGGCTAGTCCCGCTGGCGCCTTAGCGAACTGCATGGGCATCACCATAATGAAACAACGAGATTGAGTAGTCCGAGAAGGCACTGTCCAGCAACGGGTGCTAAACGGCGGGCTAGTCCCGCTGGCGCCTTAGCGAACTGCATGGGCATCACCATAATGAAACAACGAGATTGAGTAGTCCGAGAAGGCACTGTTCAGCACCCGGCCTATCCGCCTTCCAGACGGGTGCTAAACGGCGGGCTAGTCCCGCTGGCGCCCTAGCGAACTGCATGGGCATCACCAGAGAGAAACACAGAGATAAGTACCAGAAGGCACTGTCCAGCAACGGGTGCTAAACGGCGGGCTAGTCCCGCTGGCGCCGTAGCGAACTGCATGGGCATCACCATAATGAAACAACGAGATTGACAAACTACATACCAATATGAGGTTAGTCCGAGAAGGCACTGTCCAGCAACGGGTGCTAAACGGCGGGCTAGTCCCGCTGGCGCCTTAGCGAACTGCATGGGCATCACCATAATGAAACAACGAGATTGAGTAGTCCGAGAAGGCACTGTCCAGCAACGGGTGTGGCGCCTTAGCGAACTGCATGGGCATCACCATAATAAACAACATTCGCACTGTCCAGCAACGGGTGCTAAACGCGGCTATCCGCTGGCGCCTTAGCGAACTGCATGGGCATCACCATAATGAAACAACGAGATTGAGTAGTCCGAGAAGGCACTGTCCAGCAACGGGTGCTAAACGGCGGGCTAGTCCCGCTGGCGCCTTAGCGAACTGCATGGGCATCACCATAATGAAACAACGAGATTGAGTAGTCCGAGAAGGCACTGTCCAGCAACGGGTGCTAAACGGCGGGCTAGTCCCGCTGGCGCCTTAGCGAACTGCATGGGCATCACCATAATGAAACAACGAGATTGAGTAGTCCGAGAAGGCACTGTCCAGCAACGGGTGCTAAACGGCGGGCTAGTCCCGCTGGCGCCTTAGCGAACTGCATGGGCATCACCATAATGAAACAACGAGATTGACAAACTACATATGTACCAATATGAGGTTAGTCCGAGAAGGCACTGTCCAGCAACGGGTGCTAAACGGCGGGCTAGTCCCGCTGGCGCCTTAGCGAACTGCATGGGCATCACCATAATGAAACAACGAGATTGAGTAGTCCGAGAAGGCACTGTCCAGCAACGGGTGCTAAACGGCGGGCTAGTCCCGCTGGCGCCTTAGCGAACTGCATGGGCATCACCATAATGAAACAACGAGATTGAGTAGTCCGAGAAGGCACTGTCCAGCAACGGGTGCTAAACGGCGGGCTAGTCCCGCTGGCGCCTTAGCGAACTGCATGGGCATCACCATAATGAAACAACGAGATTGAGTAGTCCGAGAAGGCACTGTCCAGCAACGGGTGCTAAACGGCGGGCTAGTCCCGCTGGCGCCTTAGCGAACTGCATGGGCATCACCATAATGAAACAACGAGATTGAGTAGTCCGAGAAGGCACTGTCCAGCAACGGGTGCTAAACGGCGGGCTAGTCCCGCTGGCGCCTTAGCGAACTGCATGGGCATCACCATAATGAAACAACGAGATTGAGTAGTCCGAGAAGGCACTGTCCAGCAACGGGTGCTAAACGGCGGGCTAGTCCCGCTGGCGCCTTAGCGAACTGCATGGGCATCACCATAATGAAACAACGAGATTGAGTAGTCCGAGAAGGCACTGTCCAGCAACGGGTGCTAAACGGCGGGCTAGTCCCGCTGGCGCCTTAGCGAACTGCATGGGCATCACCATAATGAAACAACGAGATTGAGTAGTCCGAGAAGGCACTGTCCAGCAACGGGTGCTAAACGGCGGGCTAGTCCCGCTGGCGCCTTAGCGAACTGCATGGGCATCACCATAATGAAACAACGAGATTGAGTAGTCCGAGAAGGCACTGTCCAGCAACGGGTGCTAAACGGCGGGCTAGTCCCGCTGGCGCCTTAGCGAACTGCATGGGCATCACCATAATGAAACAACGAGATTGAGTAGTCCGAGAAGGCACTGTCCAGCAACGGGTGCTAAACGGCGGGCTAGTCCCGCTGGCGCCTTAGCGAACGGCATTGGCATCACCATAATAAAAGGACGAGATTGACAAACTACATATGTACTAATATGAGGTTAGTCCGAGAAGGCACTGTCCAGCAACGGGTGCTAAACGGCGGGCTAGTCCCGCTGGCGCCTTAGCGAACTGCATGGGCATCACCATAATGAAACAACGAGATTGAGTAGTCCGAGAAGGCACTGTCCAGCAACGGGTGCTAAACGGCGGGCTAGTCCCGCTGGCGCCTTAGCGAACTGCATGGGCATCACCATAATGAAACAACGAGTCAACAGTACGGCGCCCCCCCCACCTCCCCCGCCAAAAAAAAACAACAAGCGCAAAAAAAGTAGCAAATTGCTACTAAACCTCGATTTTTCAGTAGCAACGGGAAATTTTTAGTAGCGAATTGCTACCATTTAGTAGCAAAAACTATGCCTCCAATTAGTTGCAGGTAAAAAACGATTTTTCCTGGAAAAAAGGAAAAATCATTTTTTTCAAAGGCCAAAATAACGCACCGATATTTTTCCGGGTACTGAAAAAATATCGACATTTTCGGAAAAGGTTCCAAATTTTCCAAAAAAAGTGGCGCAGCGAGGTCAATTTCTCAAATCGCGCAAAATCGCAACTACAATGTATGGGTTTTGGTCGATTGTGTGGCATGTGAGTACCTCACGAAGCAATTTTAGACCACATTTTGCCCAAATCTACCCCATTTCAACTGAACCGGCGACCGAATTTTGGTTCGGAAAAATACCGAAAAAACGGTTTTTTTTTTCAAGAATTATTTTTCCGGAGAAATTGCAACCAAAGTCGCCACTCCAATTGACGGCTATTATTTTCCCGAGGAAAAAATGTTTTTTTCCTGAGAAGGAGAAAACAACCAGAACCGAAACCGACCATTTTCAATTTCATTTTCCGTCTGTGTTTGTGAAGGCACCGAATTGTACGAAGCTGATCTGTCCAATTTTTCATGTTTCGGCCGAATCACCTTTTTCGGACTGAATTTGCGGATGCGGCACCAACACCAGACATTCGCTCAATTCTCGCCAATCCTTGCTGTCGTAGCCTCCGTCTCCTCTTGCCCCGGATTGTTGTCCATGTCGCAAATTTCAAGCAGGATCGTCCGTTCATTTTGTTTGTCAGAATTCTGAAAACGATAAACTAAACACAACGAATGCGGTTTGTGTTACGTTTGTGTAACACAATCTCACAGGATATCGCACAAAAATTTTTGAATACAAACAAACAAAATAGACACCGCAAAATGTACCGTAATGTGACCAGAGATCAGTGTAGTTCCTGGGGGCCCCCAAAGGTACGCTTACCGCCGCGACCAAGGTACACTAGTACACTAATTGCCGCGACAGATACACTAACCGCCTCAATTATTGCCTGCATTTTTAGGCCTAAAATGGGCATTCTTAGGCCTAAAATTGACATTTTTAGGCCTAAAATATGTGAGTTTTAGGCCAGTGTTGTCAAAAATCGCCAAAATACCCTTTATATAGGGGATTTTTTTCTCAAAAAGGGGCAAAAATAGGTCAAAATTTTCACCTCAAATGTGACTTTTTCCTGAATTTGGGTCTTCCCCCCTTCCCCCCCTCGGGGGTACACTATCTCCCCCTCCGAAAAAACGTTGGGTCCGCTATCTCCCCCCCTCCGGACCATGAACTACACTGGGCTATACTTGCGGGCCGAAAAAGACCGTTTTTTTGAGAAAAAAACGAAAAAAGTTTTTTTCCGAGGCCCGGAAAAATACGTTTATATTTTTCCGGAAATTTTTCCAAGTGGCAACTTTTGGAAAAAACGGTTTTTTTTTCAAAAATTTCCGAGATATTTTCCAAGGTTGCGAGAGGATGTTGTCACCCAAGTCCGAAATCTTGGGGGTCGACCCAAACTTGTTGACGATCGATAGGTGGTGGCAGTGTAGTTCCTGGGGGCGACCCCCCTAAGGTACACTAATTTCCCCGACCAAGGTACACTAGTACACTAATTTCCCCTCCGGGTACATTAATTTCCCCAATTTTTGCCTAAAACGGCCATTTTTAGGCCTAAAATGTGTGATTTTTAGGTCAATGTTCTCTAAAGTCGGCAAAATACACTGTTTATGAAGAATTTTTTCCAAAAAGGGGTAAAAGTATGTCAAATTTTCTGCCTCAAAAAGTGACTTTTTCCTGATTTTGGGTCTCCCCCCCCCTTCCCCCCAGGGAGGTACACTAATTTCCCCTCCGAAAAAGTAGGGAGGTACACTAATTTCCCCGCCGGACCAGGAACTACACTGGATGGTGGGGGTAGGGGGTAACCAAAAATCAAGGCACAGTACAGTGCAATAAGTACCGTAAAAACCTAAATAGAAGGGGGCCCTATTAATTAACTGACGTCATTTTGGGGCTCTATTCCGGGGGGCCTCTATTAAATCACTGACCCGAACCTGAAAAATTGTTCCCAGAAATACCGCCCAAAAACCCCCAAAAATGGGGTTGAAAGGATGTTTTTTAGTTTGTAATCGCATTTATTCGTGTCTATTCGTCAACAAGAGGCTTATTATGTGATCTGGACGAACAACAAACGTGCATAAATGTACCTGTGCACCACTATCAAGCCTTAATACACTACTGTATAGGGGGATGATGTAGCAGGGGGTGGGGGGTCCCCCCAAGGTGCAGTAGGTAGGTAGGTTGACGCTCCATCCTGGTACAGTAGGTAGGTCGCCGCCCGGCGGCTGGTACAGTAAGTTGCTGTTTTTGGCTCAAAATGGTATAAAATTGGTATTTTTCACTCCAAATAGGCGAAAAATTGCGCGCTACGCGCGAAATTAGCGTTTTTAAGCACATTTTCATCAAGATTTCGACCAAAACAATTTTCTTCCCCCCCCTAGCTCGGCCGGTACAGTAGGTAGGTTGCCGCCCCACATTTTTGGTGGTACAGTGGGTCACCGGTACAGTAAGTTGCCGCCCCGCCTGGGTAGCTACACCACTGATCCAGTAATTTCACCATTGTGCCCAAAAGTGGTCAACAAAAGCGAGACCAGCGCAAATGTGTGAATTGTGTACAAGCTTATTGTTCATGATATTACTACCGTATTGTCGGAAATAGAGCCCCCCAATAATTGACAGAGATAGTAAGGAAAAAAATGAAAAAAAAAATTTCATTTTTTCCGTGGAAAAAATGGCAATCAAAAAAAAGGAAACAAAAAAATGGTGATCGAGGAAAAAAGAAAAAACGAGCCTTTTTTTCGAAAAAAAATGGTCCTCACTCGGTAAGCCCCCCTTGTATTTTAGGGAATACGGTAACTGAAACTGAAATTGAGAAAAAAACGGTCTCTCTCTGATACAATGCCGTCTTTCGAGGTTGACTATCCTCAAACTATATTATTTCCAAATGTTCACACAACCGAATTGTCTTGTTTTCAGCTTGCCGATTTTTAGGCCCACCCAATACCCAATACCTGGCCCCTGACCCACTACCCAATACTAAATACCACTGTAGTGGCTGGGGGGATGGGGGGATTCCCCCCCCCTAAGGGGTATCTATCTCAAGTCAACCCAAAGGGGGGATGGGGGAAGGGTATCTATCTCGAGCCGACCCCAAAGGGTATCTCGAGTAGGGTTAGAGGTCGGGGGGGGGGGGGGGGTACCCGACACCCGACAGCCGACACTCGACATCTGAAAATACCCGACACCCGACATTTGAGAAAAAAAGCCGACACCCGACACCAGTGTAGTTCCTGGGGGGGAGGGGGGTCCCCCCCTCGGGTACACTATCTCCCCCTCAGGTGGTACACTATCCCCCTATCTCCCCATAAAATAGGCATTTTTAGGCCTAAAATGGGCATTTTTATACCAAAAATGTGTGATTTTTAGGTCAATGTTCTCAAAAGTCGCCAAAATGCCCTTTTTATGAAGAATTTTTTCCAAAAAGGGGCAAAAATAGGTCAAATTTTCTACCTCAAAAAGTGACTTTTTCCCGAATTTGGGTCTTCTCCCACCCCCCGTCCCCCCCTCGGGGGTACACTATCTCCCCCTCCGAAAAAAACGGAGGGTCCGCTATCTCCCCCTCCGGACCAGGAACTACACTGCCCGACACCCGACAGTTCCAAAAAAAACCCGACACCCGACATCTAGTTTTTGGAAAAAACCCGACACCCGACACCTGTTTTTGGACCAAAAACAGGCAACTTTTTGCTCCTTCGCACTATTAGTGCAATTTTTTGGATCAAGTGACTGAATTCAAGTATTTTCACACAAAATAAACACCAAAATGACACATTCTGCGTCTTCGGAAACATTTGATTCGAAGAAAATTTTCTCTCAAAATTCTTTTCTCGGCAAAACTGATGTTTTGAACCGTAAGTGTCGGGTGTCGGCTGTCGGGTGTCGGGTCCCAAAAAACCCGACACCCGACACCTGGAGGCACCCGACACCCGACACCTACACTTTTTTGGCACCCGACACCCGGCACCCGACATCTCTCTAACCATAATCTCGAGTAAGGGCGCGTATAGATTGAACTGGAAATATTTCTGGAGCAACAGTTTTTTATTCTATGTCCGAAAACCAGAAATATCTCCAGCTCAATCTATACACAACCTGGAAATATTTCTGGAGCAACAATTTTTTCTTCTATGTCACAGGTCCAGAAATATTTCCAGCTCAATCTATACGCAAAACTGGAAATATTTCTGGAGCAGTTCGTAACATTTATGTGTCCACGTTATTCAAGAAAAAACGTGGTGTGAGTGCATGCAACATTTTCTTTGATTACAGGGTGTGCCAAATTATAACATGAATTATTGGTTGTGCAGCAACAGTTTGATGGTGATAAAACGCAAAGTATACACCCAACATCAGCTTTGAATTTTTTTAAAGTTTGCCAATCTAAACTTTACTATTTTGCAAACATGTTTTCACATGCCCGAGAACGCGTTTTTTAAAGAAAAATTTGCACCTGAAAATTTCAGTTGAGCACCCTGTTGAGCAACCAATGGTTTTTAAATGTGCACAACGTGACGCAATGAAAATTCTGACAAGGAGATCGCTTGCATACCACAAAAACAAAATAAAGTGTATACCGAGGTCGGAAGCTCAATTCTGATACCGCACCAAATTAGAGGCATCGTTTAGAATTCTCGGGCATGTGAAAGCATGTTTACAAAATAGCGAATATAGCTTGGCAAGTAGAACTTTAAACAATCTAAAGCTGATGTTGGGTGTACTTTGCGTTTTATCACCATTCAACTGTTGCTGCACAAACAATAATAAATGATATAATTTGGCACACCCTGTAATCAAAGAAAATGTTGCATGCACTCACCCCACATTTTTTCTTGAATAAGCTGGAGGCATAAATGTTTCAAACTGCTCCAGAAATATCTCCAGTTTTGCGTATAGATTGAGCTGGAGATATTTCTGGATCTGTGACATGGAAGAAAAAATTGTTGCTCCAGAAATATTTCCAGGTTGTGTATAGATTGAGCTGGAGATATTTCTGGCTTTCGGACATAGAATAAAAAATTGTTGCTCCAGAAATATTTCCAGTTCAATCTATACGCGCCCTAAGCAGATTTATGGTTTTCAAGGGAAAAATAGGTGTCTTTCGACCTCTGGACCCCCAAAAATCGCGCGCTCCGCGCGCAAACACCCAAAAATGATCATTTTAAGCCAATTTTCGGCAAAAAATGTCAAAAAGTACCCATTTTTCGGCCAATTTTGCAGTAAAATTGCATGCAAAAAACGGCTTTTTTTCGCCTTTTGACGGACCATAGGGGTATCTTGGGTAGCCTCTGGGGGGTATCTCGAGTAAGTCCGAAACCTTCCCCCCTTAAGGGTATCTTGGGTCGATTGGCCTGCCACCACACTGCTCAAAATACCAGCTGAGCAGCAGACCCACCCAAGGCGTGGCACCCAATACCCAATACCAGTGTAGTGGGTGGGGGGGGTTGGGGGCCCCACCCCCCTCCCTGCTACACCGTTGCCCAATACCAAAGTTGAAGATTAACTGGGAAAATTTTGACTTTTTGGTCGTTGAAAATGATGATGAAAGTGCTTTTCTATCATTTGAGGGTGTAGCTACCCTTACCCATGCCTTTGCAATCAGCCTACTTGTACCACCAAAAAGGCCTCCCTCAATCAACTTACCTACAGTACCGACCGGCTGAGCTAGGGGGGTCATCCGGGAACAAAATTTTTATGTCTACATATAACATATTGATGAGATTGAGAATGTACTCTTGAGCGCTAATTTCGCGCGTCACGCGCAATTTTTCGCCCAGGTATATGGAGTGAAGAATACCGATTTTAAACCATTTTGAGCCAAAAATTATACCTACTACTGCACCAGCCGGGGCGGCGACTCACGTACTGCATCAGGTTGGCGCGTCAATCTACCTACCTACCCCTTCCCCCCAGCTGCACCAGTGAAAACAAGTATTCGGCAGAAAATTTTCGAATTTTTTTCAGCTTTTTGGACTTTCTCAGTTTTCGGCAGTTGAAAATTGGCTGACCGGGCCGGGCCGGGCCGGGCCGGGCCTGGCCGACCTGCAGCCCTCCACCGGGCCGGGCCGGACTTTTCGCCGACCGGGCCGGGCCGGGCCGACTTTACCCGGCCCGTTTCCGATTTCTGGAACAGACGTACTCGGGGGACCCCCAGGAACTACACTCAGACTCAATAAACAGAGTATTTTGGCGATTTTTGACGTTGACCTAAAAACCACTCATTTTATGTCTAAAAATGCCAAATTTAGGTCTAAATTTGCCTATTTTAGGCAACAATTGGGGGAGCCAGCAGACGCACCCGGAGGAGAACCAGTGGGGCAGGCGTACCATGGAGGGGGGGGAACAGACGTACCCGAGGGGGCCCTCCTCCCCAGTGCTGTGGCTGGGGGGGGGGTCCCCCCCAATGGTACCAATGGTGTGAGCTGGGGGGGGGGGGCTGGGGGGGGGGGGTCCCCCCCAAGGTACAGTAGGTAGGTTGCCGCCCCTCGCCTGGTACAGTAGGTAGGTTGCCGCCCCTCCCCTGGTACAGTAGGTAGGTTGCCGCCCCACCTAACTTTTCACCCAAAACATTCATTTTTGGCTTAAAATTGCATAAAATTAGCATATTTGTCTGCAAATAGGCGAAAAATCGCGCGCTGCGCGCGAAATTAGTGTTTTAGAGCACATTTTCATCAAAATTTAGACATAAAAAAATTCCTGTTTCCAGATGACCCCCCCCCCCAAGTGGTACGACCCCCCCCCTACCCAAAAATTTTACGAAACCAAATTATAACCGAATGAAAAGGCGATTTTTTAATTGCAGGTTGGTCAGCCAAACACACACAGTGGCTCGTCTCGTCGTGCTGGGAGGCACGGACAAGAACAAGACAACACAACAGCGAAAAATAAAAGCCCACAGACAAGCTTGGCTTGTTTGTTTCGCGAATAGACTGTAGTCGTAAGGCGTGGCTCTGCCCGGCACCTTACATACGCCTCTTCTTGACGTCTGGAGACTCGACCACGCACGATCGGGCGGGCCGAAGCCGGAACAGGGGTCCCCAACACAAAACAATGACGGCAAACTATCAAACCTCTCGGAAGGCCCCGCCGAGTGCCACTGGCCACTCCGGGACTGTGATTCACACAGGTCTTTCACGAATGGGAATCCGATGACTTCTCTTCGATGCTTTTATCACACAAAGTTATTCGCAGTCTCACAACACGAGTTTCACACACAAAACACAAAACACACAGAATCTCTCTACGAAAAAGGGCGCGCGATCTCTTCCCATTTCATAAGTCACGTGCGGAGGAGTGCGGGAAAGCCGGCCGCAAGACACCGTTTTTATTCGTTCGTTCACGTTTTCTTTTATTCACAGCGTCAGAAATGAGGGTCGCTAATCGGTCAAGCAGATGCTTGTAAAGAGGTACAATTTTAATACACGTGAGATATTTAATTGTGTCACAGTTGTTGATATAGTTGGCTCACTAATTTCACCAGCGTGAAAGTTTGTCCCCTACACCTAATGAACATTTGTTAAGCTGACCGAAATTATGAGCCAACTATCTCACAGTGTGGCTGAGATAAAATCTATTATGCTTAAGCATAGGTGCGCGTGTAAGTTGAGTGTGCTGTAACGAAAAGGCACGTCACCGTGGTGGCTCTTTGGAGCCACACGTTGGTTGATTCAGAGCCCCTCTCTCTGACGCTGTGTTCACACACACAACTTGATTGTAGGTGAAATAAAATACAACTGTTGGCGTTTTAATTCGCCACGATAAAATTTTATGATGAACGGCGCGTTAACAGACAAAACACAGTGTCACATTGTCGTTTTCAGCCACAGCACGCAGAATGAGCGGCTCGACTTCAGGTTCAGTTCACGTTCGGTATCAACTTTTCAACACGATTGTTCGTTTGTTTGCCCCTAGCAGGCGTCCAGAGACTCTGAGCCCGATGGCAACAAATAAATCACAATTTAATGCTAAACGGACAGCGGCAACTTCAGTTTTCGAGCCAATTTTCGGTTGCGAGTGACGCAGCCGGTCGTCGTTTGGCTGGAAGAACTATGTCCGAAGATTTTTGAGAATTTGGCCAGGGGTTCCCCGGACCAGGCGTTTTCTGGATTGGCGAAGTGCTGGGGTGACTCCAAACCACAACGGCACAACCAAAAGTCCTCTAAGAAGTTAAGTCCCGTAAAATGCACAGGTCAGCAGAAGGATTTGACTCTCCCTAACGGCCCTTCTGTTCGAACGGAAATTTGTGGAGTTTTCTTGCGGCCCGGTCGCTTGTTAGGGGTATGCCCCGCCTTTTGAGCAAGTACAAACCCCGTCAAAGATCCCTTTTGCTACACTACACCCCAAAACACGACGGTTGACCGTAAAGTCCTCGGTCTCGATCGGTCCGTTTGGAGACCGTTTTAGTGGATAAATTTACTGGGAGAGTGCCCCCTGTGCCCGAACACAAACAAGACGTCGCTACCGTAAGGACCAACGCACTTCCAAATCAATTCAATCGACTCACTCTCGGCTCAATTGCCCCCAATGTCGACCCGGAATTTTCGTCACACACAATCACCGGATTCGGGTGTCGATTCGATCGCTACGTAGCCCGATTTGTCGAAGCTCACCAACACGCACTCGAACGAAACGACAACCTCAAAATAGAGAACTTTTTAACCACGAAACCAAAAGCAAAATGAATGAAAAATGCCCCAAAACACTCCTCCAAAACTATTGCGTCAGCCAAATCTCCGTTTCGATCGAAGGTTGCACGTGCAGGCAATAGCAGATCACGTTGGGCTCACCACATGAGATCCTGCGAGCCCAACAGGTATCTACTAGTGCTTGCACGTGCAACCTTCGATCGAAACGGAGATTTGGCTGACTCAATTGTTTTTGAGGAGTTTTTTTGGTCATTTTTCATTCATTTTGCTTTTGGTTTCGTGGTTAAAAAGTTCTCTATTTTGAGGTTGTCGTTTCGTTCGAGTGCGTGTTGGTGAGCTTCGACAAATCGGGCTACGTAGCGATCGAATCGACACCCGAATCCGGTGATTGTGTGTGACGAAAATTCCGGGTCGACATTGGGGGCAATTGAGCCGAGAGTGAGTCGATTGAATTGATTTGGAAGTGCGTTGGTCCTTACGGTAGCGACGTCTTGTTTGTGTTCGGGCACAGGGGGCACTCTCCCAGTAAATTTATCCACTAAAACGGTCTCCAAACGGACCGATCGAGACCGAGGACTTTACGGTCAACCGTCGTGTTTTGGGGTCTAGTGTAGCAAAAGGGATCTTTGACCGGGTTTGTACTTGCTCAAAAGGCGGGGCATACCCCTAACAAGCGACCGGGCCGCAAGAAAACTCCACAAATTTCCGTTCGAACAGAAGGGCCGTTAGGGAGAGTCAAATCCTTCTGCTGACCTGTGCATTTTACGGGACTTAACTTCTTAGAGGACTTTTGGTTGTGCCGTTGTGGTTTGGAGTGCACCCCGAGCACTTCGCCAATCCAGAAAACGCCTGGTCCGGGGAACCCCTGGCCAAATTTCTCAAAAATTTTCGGACATAGTTTTTCCAGCCAAACGACGACCGGCTGCGTCACTCGCAACCGAAAATTGGCTCGAAAACTGAAGTTGCCGCTGTCCGTTTAACATGAACTTGTGATTTATTTTGTTGCCATCGGGCTCAGAGTCTCTGGACGGCTGCTGAGGGCAAACAAACGAACAATCGTGTTGAAAAGTTGATACCGAACGTGAACTGAACCTGAAGTCGAGCCGCTCATTGCGTGCTGTGGCTGAAAACGACAATGTGACACTGTGTTTCGTCTGTTAACGCGCCGTTCATCATAAAATTTTATCGTGGCGAATTAAAAATCGCCAATATTTGTATTTTATTTCACCTACAATCAAGTTGTGTGTGTGAACACAGCGTCGGAGAGAGGGGCTCTGAATCGACCAACGTGTGGCTCCAAAGAGCCACCACGGTGACGTGCCTTTTCGTTACAGCACACTCAACTTACACGCGCACCTATGCTTAAGCATAGTAGATTTTATCTCAGCCACACTGTGAGATATAGTTGGCTCACTAATTTCGGTCAGCTTAACAAATGTTCATTAGGTGTAGGGGACAAACTTTCACGCTGGTCGAAATTAGTGAGCCAACTATATCAACAACTGTGACACAATTAAATATCTCACGTGTATTAAAATTGTACCTCTTTACAAGCATCTGCTTGACCGATTCACGACCCTCATTTCTGACGCTGTGAATAAAAGAAAACGTGAACGAACGAATAAAAACGGTGTCTTGCGGCCGGCTTTCCCGCACTCCTCCGCACGTGACTTATCGAATTGGAAGAGATCGCGCGCCCTTTTTCGTAGAGAGATTCTGTGTGTTTTGTGTTCTTCGTGTGTGAAACTCCGTGTTGTGAGACTGCGAATAACTTTGTGTGATAAAAGCATCGAGAAGAGAGAACCCGTGGGATCCCCATTCGTGAAAGACCTGCGTGAATCGCAGTCCCGGAGTGGCCAGTGGCACTCGGCGGGGCCTTCTGAGAGGTTTGATAGTTTGCCATTGTTTGTGTGTTCGACCCCGTGTTTCCAGCTTAGGCCCGCCCGATCGTGCCGTGGTCGGGTCTCCAGACGTCAAGAAGAGGCCGTATCGTAAGGTGCCGGGCAGAGCCACGCCTTACGACTACAGTCTATTCGCGAAACAAACAAGCCAAGCTTGTCTGTGGGCTTTTATTTTTCGCTGTTGTCGTTGTCTTGTTCTTGTCCTTGCCTCCCAGCACGACGAGACGAGCCACTGTGTGTGTTTGGCTGACCAACCTGCAATTAAAAAATCGCCTTTTCATTCGGTTATAATTTGGTTTCGTAAAATTTTTTGTTTTTTTTTTTTTTTTTTTTTTTTTTTTTTTTTTTTAAAAACCAAATTAGCGCTCAAGAGTACATTCTCAATCTCATCAATATGTTATATGTCGACGTAAGAATTTTGTTCCCCGGATGACCCCCCTAGCTGAACCAGTCGGTGCTGCTAGGTAAGTTGATTGAGGGAGGCCTTTTTGGTGGTACAAGTAGGCTGATTGCAAAGGCATGGGTAAGGGTAGCTACACCCTCGAATGAATAGAAACAGTTCTTTGGTGTGTGCATTTTTCAACGACCAAAAAGTCAAAAACTCCCCAGTTAATCTTCAACTTTGGTATTAGGCAACGGTGTAGCCGGGGAGGGGGGTGGGGGGCCCGTCCCGGCCACCCGCTACGCTGATCTGGGTTAAACCTGGGTGCCACGCCTCAAATAAGTATAATACTCGGCTGGTATTTTGAGCAGTGTGGTGGCAGGCCAATGAGACCCAAGATCCCCTTAAGGGGGAAGGATTCGAAACTACTCGAGATACCCCAAAGGCTACCCCAAGATACCCCTATGGTGCCGTCCAAAAGCAAAAAAAAGCCATTTCCAGCGTGCAATTTTACTGCAAAATTGGCCGAAAAATGGGTACTTTTTGACATTTTTTGCCGAAAATTGGCTTAAAATGATCATTTTAAGGTGTTTCGGCGCGGAGCGCGTTTTTTTTGGGGGTCCAGAGGTCGAAAGACGCCTAATTTTCCCTTGAAAACCATAAATCTGCTTAGGGCGCGTATAGATTGAACTGGAAATATTTCTGGAGCAACAATTTTTTATTCTTATGTCCGAAAGCCAAAAATATCTCCAGCTCAATCTATACACAACCTGGAAATATTTCTGGAGCAACAATTTTCTTCCATGTCACAAGATCCAAAAATATCTCCAGCTCAATCTATACGCAAAACTGAAAATATTTCTGGAGCAGTTTGAAACATTTATGCCTCCACTTTATTCAAGAAAAAATATGAGATGAGTCAATGCAACATTTTCTTTGATTACAGGGTGTGCCAAATTATATCATTTATTATTGTTTGTGCAGCAACAGTTGAATGGTGATAAAACGCAAATTCCACCCAACATCAGCTTTAGATTGTTTAAAGTTCTACTTTCCAAGCTATATTCGCTATTTTGTAAACATACTTTCACATCCCAAAAAATTCTAAACGATGCCTCTAATTTGGTGCGCTATCAGAATTGAGCTTCCAACCTCAGTATTGCACTTTATTTTGTTTTTGTGGTATGCAAGCGAATCTATTTGACAGAATTTTCATTGGCTTCACGTTTTTCACTTATTAAAATTCAATTGGTTGCTCAACAGGGTGCTCAACTGAAATTTTCAGGTGCAAATTTTTCTTTAAAAAACGCGTTCTCGAGCATGTGAAAACATGTTTGCAAAATAGTAAAGTTTAGATTGGCAAACTTTAAAAAAATTCAAAGCTGATGTTGGGTGTATTCTTGCGTTTTGTCGCCATCAAACTGTTGCTGCAGCAACCCATAATTCATGTTATAATTTGGCACACCCTGTAATCAAAGAAAAATGTTGCATGCACTCACACCACGTTTTTTCTTGAATGAGCGTGGACACATAAATGTTACGAACTGCTCCAGAAATATTTCCAGTTTTGCGTATAGACTGAGCTGGAAAATTATTTACTGGATCTGTGACATAGAAGAAAAAAATTGTTGCTCCAGGGATATTTCCAGGTTGTGTATAGATTGAGCTGCAAATATTTCTCATTTCAGGCCAAACAAATGAAAAAAAACTGTTTCTACCCTGAAATATTTCCAGTTCAACTGTATACACGCCCTTACTCGAGATTATGGTTAGAGAGATGTTGCCGTGTGCCGGGTGTCAGGTGCGAAAAAGTGTAGGTGTCAGGTGTCGGGTGCCTCCAGATGTCCGGTGTTGTGGTTTTTTGGGCCCCCCACACCCGACAGCCGACACCCGACACTTACGGTTCGAGACCTCAGTTTTGCCGAGAAAAAGAATTTTGAGAGAAAATTTTCTTCAAATCAAATGTTTCAGGAGCACACAGAATGTGTCATTTTGGTGTTTATTTTGTGTGAAAATACTTGCGAATTCAGTCACTTGATCCAAAAAAATTGCACTAATCTCCCAAAAGAACAAAATCCTCACTGTTTTTGGTCCGGGGACCGGTGTCTCCTGTCAGATTTTTTCCAAAAACCAGATGTCGGGTGTCGAGTATTTTTTGGAACTGTCCAGTGTCCTACGGTGTAGTTCCTGGTCCGGAGGGGGAGATAGCGGACCCTCCGTTGGTTCGGCAGGGGCGCGAGTGTACCCCCGAGGGGGGGACGGGGGAGCGGAGAAGAAGAGAATTCGGGAAAAAGTCAGTTTTTGAGGTAGAAAATTTGACCTATTTTTGCCCCTTTTTCAAAAAAAATTCTTCATAAAAAAGGGCATTTTGGCGACTTTTGAGAACATTGACCTAAAAATCACACATTTTTGGTATAAAAATGCCCATTTTAGGCCTAAAAATGCCTATTTTATGGGGAGATAAGGGAATAGTGTTCCGCCTCAGAGGGGAAATAGTGTACCCAAGGGGGGGGGGGGTGGCCCCCAGGAACTACACTGGTGTCGGGTGTCGGCTTTTTTTCTCAAATGTCGGGTGTCGGGTATTTTCAAGATCTCAACCTGTCCGCTGTCGGATGGCGGAAAAAAGGCCCCCCCCCCCCAACCTCTGACCCTACTCGAGATACCCCTTGGGGTCGGCTCGAAAAAAATTACCTGAAGACATCCCCCCTTTTGGGTTGACTTGAGATCAATCCCCTTAAGAGGGGGGGGGGGGATCCCCCCATCCCCCCAGCCACTACAGTGGTATTTAGGTATTAGATCATGGGTCAAGGGCCAGGTATTGGGTATTCGGTGGGCCTAAAAATCAGCAAGCTGAAAACCAAACACCTCGGTTGTGTGAACATTTGGAAATAATATAGTTTGAGGATAGTCAACCTCGAAAGACAGCATTGTATCAGAGAAAAAACATTTTTTTCTCATCTTCAGTTTCGGCTACCGTATTACCTAAAATACAAGGGGGGCTTACCGAGTGAGGACCATTATTTTTCGAGAAAAAAGGCTCGTTTTTTATTCTTCCCTCGATCACCATTTTTTTGTTTCCTTTTTTTTTGATCTCCATCTTTTCCTCGGAAAAAATCGAAATTTTTTTTTCATTTTTTTGCTTCCTCTCTCTATAAATTGTCCAAAGACTCTGGCTCCGACAATACGGTAGGCATCTCGTGAACAATAAGCTTGCGCACAATTCACACATTTGCGCTCCATTCTCACTTTTGTTGACCACCTTTGGGCACAATGGTGAAATTTACTGGATCAGTCCATCTAGCCTACCCAGGCGGAGCCGCGACTTATTGCTACAGAGTCAACCACTGTACCA
>JASAMV010000056.1:0-80606 GCA_030248065.1 Rhynchonema sp. JSB1_4
TTTTGTAGTTTGTGTACTGTTAGTAGTTGTGCTTTGTGTCAGTCGTTTGCCGTTAGTTTATTCTGTGTGTGCTTTGTTCGTTTTTTCTTGCTGCCGTAGTTTCGTTCAGCCGTTCTTTTATTTTGTGTTAAAGTCAAATTCATCGGTAGTCAACGGTAGGCATCGGTAGGCATCGGTAAGTAGTCATCGGTAGTTCAACGCATCACAGCCCCGCATCTCCCATGTCGCGATGACTGAACTGCCCTATTCGAGCCCGTAATATTGTGCTTCATCAACTTCGATTTAATCATCGATTTTTACCCCTTTGGACTTTCGACGGCATAATTCATGAACTGAGGAGAGGTGGCTCGAAACGTCTTGCGCCAAAGTAGAGCCCGCCTTAAGTGGCAAGCCTGGTCCTCCTTCCCTCATGCCGTCTCCCTGGTTCGATCTTCCCGTCATCATCAAATCAATTCCAATCTCATCAACCCAATCCAATTCAAATTCAATCCATCAACGATCGAACAGTGGCTCATTCTATCTCTCGTCGCCTTCTATGTTGGTCGACAGCCACAACGCTATTCTACAACCGTAATCGCCTTCCGTGTCGTAAATATCATGTTATTGATGTTGGCTACGAATTCTCGCGTCATCTTAAATGAACGTTTCCGTCGTCTCTACGTCCGTTTTATCGTCGGCTTCGCAGGGGCTCGCCAAACTTGGTCCGTGGGAGATGTGGCCGGCTTGAACAAAGTCCTCCCCTGGCTGAGGCAGAAAGAAAAGAAAGAGATTCGCTCGGTGACTTTTAGGTGTTCCCTTGTGTTTTTCGTGTGTGTCTTGAATTCTGTGAGACTGCGCTAACCCGTATTGATAAACGTGATATCGAGAATTGGCGAGAGGGATCGATCTGAGGACCTGAAAGGCGTGAATCGCAACCCCGGAGTGGACCGCGCGTCACTCGGCGGGGCCTTTTGTGAAGGTTTGAAGTTTACCATATTTGTGTGTTCAACTGTGTTTGAGGCTTAGGTGGCCGCGCCCCGTCGTCAGTCACGCCGGTCGGGCCTTCCCGTGTCGTGCAAGGCCGTATCGTTGGGTGGGGAAGCCGTGTGGAGTGCCGCCTCGCCCTACGATTACAGTACGTCTGGTCCATGAATGATTATTACCGTGTCTTTAATGTTCTTGTTTTTGTTATTCTACATATACAGCAGGTATGTATGTACTATATACATTCATGGTCTCATCAACGCAGAACCATTGATGGCAAAAAAGTTACGATCTCCCGACAAGAGAGAGAGACACGCAAATTTGCAGTTGAAATTGCCCAGCTCAATGTGCTGTGACATATGTAGCTGGACACCAACATCCAGCCAATAATTTTGAAGTGATCTAAATTCTACCTGAAAAAAGGAAGCACATGCAGCTTTTGCATCTTTGTGAAAGAACGTCGTGTGGACAAGGAAAGGCTCCAACCCGCGACATCTGTGTGCCTTCGCATTGCATTGCGAAAGATACAGAATAACAGCGCAAATTTAATGGCATTGGGGAAAAGAACGTCTGTGAGGTGGTGATCCATTGTAGTCAACGGTTGCCATTATTCGTAATATGTACATATGTACATAAGGGAACGGAACTGGTTCAAACACGACCACTTCATTGTGATGCGGGTTGACTGCGTGCTACACGTAATTTATACTCTCACAGTACTCTTGGGAGAAACTTTTCAAACGCGTTGCCTGATCCGCAAAGCTCATTATGCGTGTATCAAGCCGCAGCGGTCACGTGACTGCCAGCCGCTCAACACACAATCAAGTTAACGTAGTGTTTTGCGCAATCCTAATTGCGTAGTGATACACGCATTGCGGATCTGGCAACGCGTTTTGAAAAGTTTCTCCCAAAAGTATTGTCAGAGTATACATATGGACACACGCTCAATTTTTCACGTTGCGAAAGACTTGAATGAAATGAAGTTTCATCAATTTCACAAAGAAAGAAGAAAACCGTTCGCACTGACCCCAGCTAGACGGCGGGAAAACGCAATTTCCGCGACAGCAGAGTTCCCAGGGCGGCGGGGGGGACAAGTGATGGAAACGTCTCACATTCCTCGGCCCGAGAGCACAACCCCTTTATTCAAGTTCCCATTACTAAAGCTCTTTCTAGGCTTAGGCTTTTGAATTTGCTTTGTACAAAATCCAGTGACCGGAATGTGAGTATTGTTGAATTTAACCGTTGCACACAAGAAAGCAATTTCGGAAAACTCCAAACATAAAAAGGAACAAACCAGAGAAACGTTCGAAAAAGTCATGTCATTAGTGGGTCATCCCCACGCAGCTGACAAAACCGCCGGGGAGGTTTCACGCGCGCGCGCCGAAATGGGCGCAGCTCAACAGGCTGGAGTGCGAAAAATGAGAAAATACGGAATAGACGAGTTAAAACGTTGTGATACAACAACTACTCCATATGCTGACTGGTATGTGTGTATACCTACTATTGCGTTAAACGCTGCGTGCATGAATGAACCTGGATCGGAACGGTACATGACTGACGTGGGGACCCCCAAGCGGTTGGTGCCTGCAGAGCTGCGCATGTATAGCCAAATTGCCAGGCCATCAGTTTTGGGCGAGCGGTGTCTGTGGCGACGCGCGCATTTTAGAATCGAACAGTTTTGTTTTGAACTCGTTTTTGAGAACACTTTTTGAACATTTCGGTGGCGCACCAGAACCAACCATTGAGTAGCGTAGACTACTGATATAATCGTGAGCATCAGCACTGTTTCCGGACCATGAATAGTTTTTAATTTAAAGTTTTTGAACGAAAACAAACGTTGTTTTTGATTTTGTATTTTTTTCTCGTATGTATTTCACTGAGACAACAAGGTGAAATGCTGATCCAGAATACACGCAAGCTGACAAGAAGTGGTAGTGCATCATGAAAGCCACCCTGAGTGCAGGCGCAGCAGTCACTGAAGCATCGTAATTGTCGGTAGCCGGTCGCCAGTGACAGTTCTCCAGAAAAAATAAACCAGCATGGGGCTGTCGCAAAAAAACAAGCCATAAAGACAAATCAGTCACGCCAAAACATGCACCTCTCTGCTCATTATGAAGCTATGACGTGGGTGTGCTCGCTGCAAGATTCAAAAGCAGAAGTAAAAAATGTTTTGTATAGTGCAGAGCGAAATCAGTGCCTGGCTCTATCTTGGGGGGGGGGGGGACCGACGATAATAATAGCTGTATTCTGACATGCAGTTTCTCCCATGTCCCATTTTTGCCCGCAAATGAACACGCGCAAAGAATTGTCGTGACATGCAGCACACTCCAAGTGCGATGACAGGAATATTTATGGCTGGTGTTTTCAACGAACATCTGGGAGTTGGTGTGTGTGTGGATGCGAGTGTATCCCACGCGAACACAAAAAGGCGTCTTTTCGGTCGGCCTTGGCAGCACCTTGAAATGTCAATCGATGAAAAGCCGCGGAACCAAATATCATGAAAGCCACTACTCTTGTACGCGAACTCAAAAGCAAGACATCTGCGATTGGAGACTTGGTTTCAGGCAATATCGTGGGCACAAAGCCTGAGTCACCATAGGACTGCAACGAGCTCTGGTGCTCAGGCACCAAGTGCCGCCTTAATCATACGGAAATTCAATGGCTTGTTTCAAGCACAGGACAGCCGTGTGTGCATAAACTAAAACAAGCTTCGAGCATCTGAAAAACTTTGACAGTTGTGACTTGCTTGACGAACAACAACGTTCACCAGTTCTTGATAGGGTTCCGAAAGTCTACCTGCACCGTCTTCTTGCCGCCATCTTATTCTTTTCAAAAATTTCTGACGGAACTGAATCGAATGCGTGGGATTGATTGATTGAAGCAAAAGCTTAATGTCGAGACCTTTTTAATGTCGGTTCATTATGTCTCACATGTAGCGAACAGGACTTCTGAACTCCATCTTATGTAGTTGCGCAGAAAATTAATCACCCCGGAAAAGGTTCGATCTTGTTTTCGAGAATGAGCATAAGCAATTCATGACTGGCTTCTGCATCTGCTGGAGCTTTGGCATTCTGGTATGAAAACAACAACTGCTGACTCCGTATACTGTAGCTGACGCAAGCGGGCGCATAGAAAAGGCGCCTTACCTGGATTCTCAAGAGAGCAAGCAATGGCACTTTAACGCTCAAGAAATATAAAAGCTTCGTGAGAGAATAAAACACCGGTTCTGGACCGGGTTCCTGATTCCATCCGTTCCATTACCGGCGAGTTGCATGGCTTCTGAAGCTGAGTGGACTACCACGCTTGTTCTGCTCCACAAAAGGTCGCCAGGTGAACGAACTTTGAAAAAAGAGAGTGTGTTGATTTTGTTCAGCGCGAAATAATAAAAGCAGATATGCATAACTCGTAAGGTCAATTATATGATATTAGATATTCCAGAAACCATGAGGGGCAACGGACAAACAAACATTGCCCATCCACCGCAGAAGGGACCTGACTGATATGATAGCGCAATGGAACCGCCACAGGCGCACACGCACGCGCGCGCACTAAAACCAATTGAAAAACGAACCGAATCAAGTGCGTTGGGCTTTTTTGAATGGAGTTGGGTCTTTTCAATAAAATAGGACGCAAATGATCTATAACTGCACCCAACAACTGCTATCCAACTTTAGCACAGTTGAAACCATGAGTGGGCGGCTGTCCGCCAAAGGCTCGCCTAGAGCTTGGCGCACTCAATCGCGTATACCCAGGTAGTACTCTCAAGTGCATTTGGCTGCGGGTGGCCTGACCGTGGTGGTGATGATATGGCTCAATTTCATTCATACTCATGCTAACTGAACTGATGGTGTGCTTACTACAGCCGGAGCCAGAAAGGGGTGGTTTGTTTTATGAATGGAACCATGGCGCATGCGTGGCCAACAAAGTTATGCGGACAGCAGATATGAGAGTGTTAGCGGAAGCGAGCTATGTAAAACAAAAATGGGCAAATATCGGGACCATCCAGTTTTTTCGTTTTTCTGTTTGCCTCAGTTGAGTGTACAAAATATCGGTGAGCGACCCTTTGTTTCTTTTTAGATTCGACTGTCGGATCTGGTTGGCCACTGAAAACTTCAGACTGTTGTTTTAGCAGGCGCTTACACACATTTGTCATGTGCTAGTGCATGGCTCTGGACGGAAAAGAAACAAATTGAAGGTTGAGTACTGAAAACTGCTGATTCTCGCCCGTGACACCAAGTTCGTGACTACCAGCACATCTGCTTCGTAGTTGAGCACAAGTTTCTGATGTCGCGATTCGGTCGCGATATATTTGTTGACGACTAGCAATGCAAGTATTGGACCATTGAATATGTAAAGGCAAACTACGCCAACACGAGCCCGATTTCGCAGCTGGCAGAATAGTGAAACATTCTGACGTGGCTGCTGATTTGGGAAATGTTACACGTTGAAGAATACAAAGTGGAGCATGATGATTTTCTCTTTCTATTCGTTTTGAATACACAACATCTTCGAAATCGGGCTCGTGTTGGTGTAGTTTGCCTTTAACGTCCTGCAATGAAGTCTTGTTTCCTGTCAATTTTGATTGTTTTACATATTTATATACATTTTTGTCGCAAAATTTGCAACTCTATTCGCAGGAAACCAAGGAAAGTCACCATGTCTGCTCGTTTCGTGTGCGCAGCGATTTATTGTGTGTTTTTCGCTGCTGTTCTGCTGTCCGTAAACGGTCACCCAACAGATAATCCACCACCTGGACAGCGCTTCACGGAGCAACATGTAACCAGTCGGCTATCGTTTTAAGATTATTAATGTTATGCTCTATTAAGACCTTAAAGTAAGTTGTGCATCATTTTTGCAGTTGGTTGGATTTCGGTGCCCGCGTTTCTACTTGCATTCGCAGACACGCGGTGCACCAAGTCATCGTCAATGCGAAAGCACCAGATGGCCACGTGACCCAAAGTTAAACCCCGTTAAAGTTCACCCTGACATATGTATTCAGAGACGAGGCCCGGGAGTGATTAGAATTTTAATTTTAGTTGCCGGCTCAGACGCCAAATCGTACATTGTAGATCACATCGGAGTTGAATCGCGGGCCAACTGCTTTGCTTTTTTAAACACATCTGATTTCAGCCGAACTACGAGGCTGCGCTTGACCGTTCTGAATCACCATCTTTGTTTGACTTGTGGACGAGCGACGATTCCGTTGATGAGGAGGATGAGGCACATGAAGCTGACGAGGAGTTGAAACAAAGGCAACAGACGCGCATGCGCGGATTTCGGGGGGACAATCAACAGGTTGGAGGAAGAAATGTTTATTGTTGTGTAACTACTTTTCTCGTGCAGTTCACCCGTCACAGAGAGTACTCACTTTCTCATTGTCAATCCGGTGGACAACATGTGTACCGTTACGTTTTTTTCGTTCCTACCCCATCGATAGGAACAATCACTGAGCGGTGAATTTGAAATCGAGGACAAACTATTGCCTGACTTAACATCGGATCCAATCAATCGTGCCATATCGGAGTTGAACGAACAACAACCGGAAAACGATAAATCTGAAGATTTTGAACCTGCGCCGCTGCGTCAAGTTCAGAGCCCTCAAACGCTGCTGCCATTCCCCGTCATAGAACATAAAAGTCACTACCTAATACCAAGGCCAGTTCCAGAATCAAAACCAGCAAAATCCCGTGAGTTGACCGCCTTTTTCATTCCAGGCCTCGAAATTTGACAAAGTTATACTCTGACAATTCGTTTGGGAGAAACTTTTCAAACGCGTTGCCTGATCCGTAAAGCGCATTATGCGTGCACTGGCTACAGAAGTCACGTGACCGCTATAGCCAGTGCACGCATCATGCGCTTTACGGATCAGGCAACGCGTTTAAAAAGTTTCTCCCAAAAGAATTGTCAGAGTATAATGTGATGCGATATTGATTTTTTAATTATTATTATTCCGTATTGAAGGGTTGTCGAAACCACGCCAGCCGGTGAGGTCACGTCAACCAAAGAAGGGAGCAATTGATTGCGTCATCTGCCGCAAGGTGCTGAAAGGGATGAATGAGTACTACGGTACGGCTGTTGTCTACGTATTCTGGTCTCTAGAGAAGTTTGGACTGCTTTACGACGATTCACGGATTCAGGCCCAACGCACTCAGGCCATCCTGGAGCTTAAGCCTAACACTTTTAGTTGGCCTGAGAAGGTCGTGCCTGACGTTCCGGGCTTGAATGGTCGCGAGATAAGTTTAGACCCCGCCGCCGGAGTCTGAGCCGGCTAGGCACAACATGTCTAATCCATTTGTACACACTCAGTTAGGATCATGACACATCCGGGCAAGAGCCATCCATTATTATACGTATAGCTCCCAAAGAAGACTCAGACAGATGTACATATACGTCTACAAAGTGATCGTCATTGTATAGTCCGACAATACTTTTGGAAGAAATTTTTCAAGCGCGTTGCCTGATCCGTAAAGGTCATTATGCGTGTATTATTAGCTGCAGCGGTCACGTGACTGCCAGCCACTCAACACGCAAGTCTAAAAAAGTGATTTGCGAAATGCCACGAAATTCAGCTGGCTGCGCGAGCTGCGTGTGCTTTGCGGATCAGGCAACAAGCTTGAAAAGTTTCTCCCAAAAGTATTGTCAGAGTATAGGTATGTGTTGTGCAGCACGTTTGTGGTTGCCCGTTTCGCTGACGCGCGGTGCACCAGATCATCGGCAGTGCAAACATGCACCAACTGGCTCCATGGCCCCCAACACACTATGTTCTCAACATATCGTTCGACGTTGACCAACAGCCGAATAACATCCCTATGATATTGTTGCAGTGCATTTGCGCGGCCACCATTCCGACGAGTACCCTCACTGGTGCGACCGGTGCGCATTCGCAAGCGTGGATCTTGCAAATCTCAACTTTCACACTCGTAATCTCCATTCGCCCGAACTGCGAGTCAAATGCTCCCACTGCCCGTATCGGTTCGAAAATACCAAACATATGGCCAAACACGTGCTGCAGTGGCACCCCAGCAACAGAAAAACGGCAAAAAGACCGTTTGATGCGATATAGGCGATATGCGCGAAGATCTGCATTCTTAAGATATTCGTTTCATCAGAATTAAAGAATGTTGACAGTGTTTTATATTGTTTGGCTCTTCGTTTTAGAGTGATCGCTGTTTATTCCATGCTCCGTGTACTGGTGCATTTGGAAAACAAAAAGATATCAGCAATAAGGTGATAAAAACAAAAGCAATGTTTCTGATGAATGCAATGGTCTGAGAAGTTCAAATCAATTTCAAATCACATGACCGCTCATTTAAGACCTGTGCTACAGCATGTGCTCAGCAGAATATATGTAAGTTAATTGCTCACCTGGTTCTGACGCCGAAACGGTAGACACCAGCAGGGTTGGATTAAAAAAAAAAGTAAAAATTTTTTTGTAAAAAAAAATTTTTTTTTAAAACAAAAAGTTGGCCACTTTTTTATTTTAAAATTTTAAAAAGTAAGTCCACTTTTTTTATTATTTTTCCCCTTTTTTTCGTTATTTTCTCACTTTTTTAAGGTAAAAATGTATGTTTTCATGCGTTTTATTGCTCATCATTCTCAAAAAATCGCCTGCGGCGCTTATATTTCAGTTTAAAATGGCGTTGTAATGGACTCATACAGTTCCTAGACATCCCAACAATCGCTGCACGTATAATATAGGACACCCCATACCGTATACTGTGCAGTTATTGAGCTATCGACGTAAGCTATCGACAGACTCCACGTTGCTCGCCTATTTGCAGTTGTGTGGATTTGTCATTTGTTGCTTTTGTCACACAACATGAGTGTGGTGTAACTCTTTATCTCTCTTCAAATTTATCCCCAAATTCACAAACAGAAGGTTGGTCTTCCCTTTGTCATATATGTATGCCCACAGAGTTACCTTCGGGCGGGTTCTCAAAGTTGTGACCAAATGGGCTAGATCGCAGGTGATCGACATAAACATCCAAGTCAGTGGAGAAGTTCTCTTTAGTGTCCCTCAAAACATACCTAAGTAACATGATTTCAGAAATTTCATTTTTATAGAAACCAATTTTTTGGGGGTCCGGAAAAAAAAAAATTATTATTAAAAAAAAATTTTAAAAAAATTTTTAAAAAAAAAAAATAAAAAAAAAAAAAATTTTCTCACCCCCCCCCCGCCCCCGGGGGAGCAAGGAGGACCCAAGCCGTTTCAATACAGAATGGTTTCTTGTCCAGCAACATGACACAAGTCATCGCGTGACTGCCGCTGTTGGTCAGGGTTGGGGAAGATGCAAGGTGATATTCAAGAAGCTCTGGATCCTAAATTTGAGCGCTAATGCGATGACCTGGGTGCAGAATATTAAATATTGTTTGTTGCATAGATATTTGTTTCATGCGAGCGACAAAACAGCGATCGTGTTTCACGCGGCGTGTTATATTGTATAATCTCATCGTTTTACAATAGTCATTATTTATTTCACTGTTGCATTTGAAAAACAAAGAAACGTTATCGGCAATAAGAGGACAAAGGCATGAGCAATTCTGTGTTTCGGATGATGCAAAAAAGGTCTGACAAGTTCAGATCAATCACTCAAGAGATTAAGGTATATTAAGGTATGTATATTAGGGCGGGCTCAGGCTAACTCCGGAAATCGGAATCCGGAAATATTTCCGGAAAACGCATTATTTTTGCATGTAAATTATTGCGTTTTCCGGAAATATCTGTATAAACATAGATGCCTTCAGTTCTGGAGGAAAGCAGTTTTGTATCGGACAAAACATTATACAATCGAAAACGCAATGTGTCAGTGCAACATCTTGTTCAAAGACGTATCCAAAATGACGATTCAATAATTTCGCTCATAGAAATGCACTCCTGGAGCCGGTATCGTGGTCATGTATCCTTGAGCAAATCCATCCGATTTCGCTGCCAACAACGTACAATTTCCGGTGGCCGTTTGGTAGGTGAAACTGAGACATCCCTCCCGTTGTTGACACTCGAAGGCACACGGGCGCTCGTCGGGGTAGGGAGTGACCATCAGGGTTGCCATCAGGGCTGAAGGTTCATATTGTTTTTGGAAAGCGAAAATAATGTACTTGGTCTGTTTCGCCCTGCTTTTCGAAGACAGACCGAGGCGCCAGGGCTCGTCAGTGCGAAGGCCACTGGCAAATTTGCCTCCAAAAGCCTCGTCAGCAGATCTTACTGTTCAAGTTCATGTTTTCAAGACTTGAAAAGGCCTCATAATTACATATACATACATATGTAGGCATGAGTACCCAACAACGTTCACTTACTTCCAGCGTTCTGCGTTGTGTTCAATTGTGTATCATCCATTGCTTTCGAGTATTTTTGGAATGGAGATACTGAAATTCAACATGCACAAACTTTTAGCAAAATGCGAACTTTGCAACCCATATCCCGTCCCATGCTAACCGATTTCTCCCAGACATCGCCGAACGCCGGTACAAAATTGGCCGCTGTATTTCCAGCTTCCTGACTGTATCAATGCGCCGCACATATTAGCGCCGACGGTGGCTTGATCGGGAACGGGGGGTCGCACGTTCAGGTCATTGTTGGGGTCGGGTATCGCTGCATCTGCCATCCAACGCACTCCGGTCCCGTCGTTTTTCAGGCCCGTCCAGACAGACTGGTGAATGTAAAATGACTCGTTCAACGAATGCATTGCTCGAGGTATTCATTGATAACTTTTCAGGCCCGGAAGTTCAGGCCCGTCTTTTTCAAGCCCTCAGGCCCAGAAAGTATGAAACGCTTAGGCCCAAAAGGTCTCCAAGCCGGGTCTGAATGGCAAAGTTATTGCTCCAGTTTTGTAAACAAGCTCGTTTGCCATTTGCAATTTGTGACCGAAATCTTCACTGGATTTGAAAAAATACGCATTCTTCATTAAGTTGCCGCTTTGTCAACTCACGCTCAGTCCCTTTGTCGTCACGTACTGCGCAATTCTCGCAAAGATGTCCTGCGTGTAGATTCGTGCTGGCCGGGCGTTATTGTATTGGGCCAACTCTGTCCAGCATCCATCCCAATTGAATGATGAGCTGGTCACAAAGAAGCAGCTGCTGCCGAGGAATACGCCACGACGCTTGATACAGTCTTCACGATTCGGATCGGTACCGAATTCTGCAGACAAACTCTACTATAGTTCTGAAACTGATCTTGAATTAGCATATCACCAATAATTCGGCTTCAAAATCGCAAGCTCAGTGAATTGGATCGCAAACGTAGCACAAGTTAGAAACGACTCACGTTCGATATCCGAGATGTGTTCAACGTCTGTAGAATGAAAGCAGTCAATATAATTCAATCAATGGCTCAAACTAATCAAATGACACGATAACATGCCGTATTCACAAATTCGTCCCTGCATGGCGAAACCAGTGCACTTGACGTCATTCAAATACGTGTAGCCGTTCGCACCCAAGAATGCGTTGGCACAATCTTCACCCGTGTCCCAATCGTCGGGTTGGTATTGCTTCCACGTCAGTGGAGGCGATGGTTCACCTGCGAAATCAACAACATACGAGATGCGGAGATGGTCAAGGGTGTTGTTGTAAATAATGCAAATGTACAATTGGAGCGCAGACCGGCTGCATATACTGATCTCTGGCAGCACAAGAATACGCCACGCATGTTTGTGATTCCAAAACAGGATTCTAAACACTGCTGGACAGCATTTATAGGCACCGGAATTTTCCAGTTACAGCCCAGCCCCTGAACACATAGCCCCACCAGGGCTCCATTCAGAAAATGTTCCGTCAAAGTCCCAGATTTCGCATGATTGTTCTGCGTGCTGAACACCCATTATCAACCAACCAGACAGCAGCTCCCAGTTTCCAGCCGGCTCGTTCGATGAGTTTGGTTGTATCACGCCAATAAAGGCTTTTGCCACCGACACCATGTCCTGCGATACTCGAAATTTATTACTGCATCGAAAGAATGTGTTATCGTAGGTATATTTTGGTCCCATAATTTTCTGCAAACTTTTAGAATATCCGCGCAAGCAAGCGCAAAGTTTTTTTGAACATTGCCAGTGCGTTTCTTTCACCGGTTTGTACATGGAACTTCCTCGTCGCCAGTGTTCAGGAACTACTGTGTATATCGATACTTACGACATTTGGGCGATTGAATATAATTTGCGAACCGTTTTTTTCTCGCTAAGAGAAGCCAAGGAGTTCGACTTTTTTCACCGCTTCTAAGAGGCGGCTTTAGGAGCTAGGGGGATCTATAGCTCGCAAAGATGCGCTTGAGGAAGGCATACTGTAACGTTGTTGCTATCAACTAAGCAGAATTCATCAAGCAAAAATATTGAAGGGCAGCAGTAAGCCAAATCCCACACTATTCTTCATTCTCTGAAGGAACAGAGATCGAATTCTGGCGCGCTGATTGGCTGCTGAGCGCGCTACAGCCAATCAGCGCGCAAAGATTTGCTATTTATTCTCTCAGAGGACGAAGTGTACGTTAGACCCTCTTGGCCCCCTATGAACAATCCAGGACTGCTGTTTCAACAAGCTTGAAATTTTAAGAGTTTCTTTAGGAGAAAGAATCTTTTGACATTCTCCGGCAGGGGATTGATGAAAAAGACGGTGAATTACACGAAACTGAAGTGCCGTGAGTGAGCGCTCACCATCAAACCACCGATGTGATTCTGCATGCTCGCGTTGGACCGAGGTTGTGCCAGCTTTCCATTGTTGTAGGTCACTTTACAGGTCGCATGTGCCGCGTCCCAATAATGTGTGCCGGATGAGTTCACGTGTACGATCATACATATGTCACCTTGACGTACCGATGGTTCATCATGTCCATCGCAGTCTGTAATATGCAACGAAAAGATGTGAACAATGATTAAATGACAATGACCCCGGTATTCACCACCGGGTTCTGATCGAGTTCCCGCGAAGTTGAGGAGAACGAGCTCAGAGCCGATGTTGTGCACACGGACCTGTAAAGACTGCGTCATTCCACGCAATGTGTGGCACACACCCCACGTGCACGATAGAAACACACACATGGTCAGCTGAGTGATATTGGTCGCACAATGACCATATAAGAATTCATCAAATGAATCCTGGTTTTCACGTTCAGTCACTCTTAACAACTAGATATTTGTGATTCTCACAAAAGATTTTCACCTGAAAATAATCCAGCAGAGCACCCACGTTGCTGCGGGTCTGAAACATTTTGGTGACTGCATGTTTTGTGTGCGATCACGCAACGTCAGTGCCCCGTCACTTTACCTCTATACGATTCAGGAAAAAAATTTGACCAATTCTTATAAAGTCATTGTGCGGCCAATACATATACATCATAAATAAAAATGTTTTCATTCTCACTAACTCGATATCAAAACCGTACTGGATCCAAAATATCAAAGTGCTATAGGCTTCAAAGTGATTTAATCAAGCTTCATACCTGGCTGTGAGGCCGAAACGGTCGCCGTCAATGCCACCAGACCATATATAGCGGAGACGAAGACCGCTGGTTTGTACATTATAATCACTGAATGGCGGAGTTCGAATCAGATATTTGCAAAAAAAAGAATTTAATGAATAGTATGCTGGGCCAGCAGCACTGGCAAGAGCCAATATAATTATTTTACTTGACTCCTGCTGAACGCGAACAAGAGTCGACCGGCAAAAGACTATAAAAGTTATTATAAAAGTTTGTATCAAATTTTTGCAGGTGTCAGCTTTGGTGTCGTATTTCATCAAGACAATATCTGCTACCTATTTTACATAATCTTTCACGAACAAAGCCAATTTATGCTTTTGCGATCTCAAACTCGTGTTCAGCAGTATTCGGCGGCAGTTTTCAAATTTTCGGCGTGGATATATAGCTAAAATTATCCTTTGTGTGGTCATCATTAGGCATGTTGTTTGATGATTGAAAACATGGAGTCAGCGTTGCTAGTAGCTACTGGATATGCGTTGCAAAACTTTGCCTAGATTGCCGACTTGGCAACTTACATATGTACATGTATATTGGCCAAAAATCCAAAATGCATATGGTACAACAACCACGAGCTCATATGAGGCGCTCTTATAAAGCTTGCTTGGTCGGATTCAAACAAGTTCCAGCTGGCTGACCTCAGGTGGGAAGCGTGTTTTTAAAAAACGCTTCCGTTTCTCTTTCTTTCGTTTTCGAAATGCGTGTAACCGGAACATTATTGGATCTGCCCAAGCCAATTTCAAAAGTAGTCGTTTCATGAGCTCGTGGTTGGACTATACATTGTTTTTGTGTTTGCTGCATTGCTGGGCTTCGAATGATGCGTGCACAAAGTTGTGGGGGCGTCATAGAAAACGCGATTTGGGCCATAACGCTCGAGGCATGAAAGGCATAAATGAAAAATTGATGTTAATCAATGCTGTGGTATTAGTGCGTGTGTTGTTGGAGGTTGTTATTGTGATGAAAAGAGAGAAGTAAACCATGGGGATGACAAATTGCATGCATACAATGGACAGATGACGGATATTCAGAATGTTCTAAACAAGTTGATTTAGGCATATCTGGCACTGCTTAAATGTGAACGTTAAAAAATAGAGATTGAATGTAACAAGCAAATTACATAGTATCATACATGATTACCAGAATATGGACATCAAGTTCTTTCACAGTATTAATTCTTGCAAAAAGTAGGTTCTAGAATACTGCTGAAAGTAAAACATTCCTAATGTTCTGCGGGCACATTGTCGTGAGAAGTAAAACGGCTAGGCATAAATTTTGGTCACACTGCGTAAACGGCTGAAGAAATTGCGCATCAAACATGGCCCAGCTTGGCCGTTACGAAACGCTCTGAAGAAAAATCTTTAGCCATCGGCACTTTGATGCAATCCTAAGATTAAAACGTATGTATATTCCAAACACAACTCAATAATTTCGTTCATAGAAATGCACTCCTGGAGCCGGTATCGCGGTCATGTATCCTTGGGCAAATCCATCCGATTTCGCTGCCAACAACGTGCAATTTCCGGTGGCCGCTTGGTAGGTGAAACTGAGACATCCCTCCCGTTGTTGACACTCGAAGGCACACGGGCGCTCGTCGGGGTAGGGATCGACCATCAGGGTTGCCATCAGGGCTGAAAGTTCGAACCGAGCCTGATACTCAAGTCAATCGCGGCTGTTTGTGTCAGCCAAGAATCACTGGAATGGGACACAGGAACAGTACGTAATGCATGCTCCGTGTAGAGCAGCTCCCTTCCCTATCAGGTCCACTTTGTGTTGCTGCCTGGCTGGCTTTTTTCCTTCCTCCACCTTCTAATGAAAGAGAAATTGAGTCACCGATGTTGCAAAAAAACCGAAAAAAAAGGATCGAATCTGTCGAAAAAGAATCAACTCGATCTAAGTTTAACAGTGTAAAAAGCTTTGAACATTGACAAAGGAACATGCAAGCATTTTCAACATTGTATTCGTTTTCACTACATGAGGAAAATTTTTCTTCAGAGCTCTCGGCAAGAAATGGAGCATTGGATTTGTGTGTTGGATTTGTTGAACTGAGTGCGCTTGCATACATAACTGAAACCACGTTGGTGACTGATCTGTGTCTTTGGCACAACATATACATATCAAGTTAATCCATGGATACAACACGTCTATTTTAAGACACTTTGCCTGAGAAAATCAAACGAAAAAAGCCAAATTTTAAGGATTTCGAGTTTTTGTGATGGAATCGTTCTATGGGAAGGTAGTAACTCGTGTGCAAAATATTTTTTGAAAATTCCCTATTTAAGTCGAGATATGGCTTAATAAAGAAATTTTGCTTCTGGCGCCGTCGCACCCCAAGGCTAAAAAAATTAAAAAGTCCGTAACTTTTGATAGGAGTGGAATTTTGATGCACTTTTTTCATTGGGTGGTAGACAATTGCAGCAGTGTATCACACATTATGCTAAACCCTTTTGTGTATCATAGTGTGACCCAAAATATTGAACAACAGTTTCAAAAAAATTTCGTGTTTTTGGGTCACTTTGGGCTGTGGCAAAAGTTTGCCAGGTGATGACATTGCAAAGCGCTTGACCTTCGTAGATGCTCCAAACAATTGTCTTTCAAAAACAACAAAATATAAAATCACAGGATCTATATCGGGCGCACAGCGTGACCTTGAAGTGCACCCCTAACATGAAAACGCGCCTTTGAGCGCGCACCCAGCCAGTCAGCTTACCGCTGTGCGCGTGCGTTTTTTGCGTGCCCACAAGCGTGGCTTGGCATACACTGTGCTAAGTGTACAAATTTCCTGTTTTGTTCGATGTTAAAGTGAAACAACATTTGTTCATTGCCCAGCATTTTCATTGTGTCGGTTCTACTGCTGTTTGTACCGCATCCTTTTTGTTATAATTGTTTTACCACTATGCTATAGATTTATCAACCTGTATTATTATTGTTTTGTGTTTGAAAAAGTTTGGGTTGGTCTGCTTGTAGAAAGTGGACTAACATTAAGGCCTAACTATACTTCGTTCTCTCAGAGAACAAAGAACAAATTCTCGCGCGCTGATTGGTCCACGTATGTTCAACAGCCAATCAGCGCGCGAGAATTTGTTCTTTGTTCTCTGAGAGAACGAAGTATAGTTAGGCCTTTAGCATAAAATGAAATACAGTTGGTGTTTGATGCGAGTCAATTGATTTGGCTTAATAATTTTTTGACATTCAAAATTAAATTTCTTCTTGTTCGAAGTTCATGCTAAAATTTCCATACTTGTAACTCTTTCATTTATAGGAATAAGCGTTTTTCAAGTGTCACAATAGTTGCAGCGATCAACAATGGGTCTAATGTCAGTTTGCTATGCGGTATACGAAACTAGATACATGAAATCAAGAAGGAACAAAAGTTTGAACAAAGGAAATCCGAGTAACAAGTCGTTACGGATGAACAGAAATCCACATGTGGCTGTAGAGCCAATAAATGTTGATGCTCAATGCTCAATGTACTTAGAAATACTACCTATACTCATGTACTCCCACCAAAAGAAATCATGCATTCGACCGGCCAGGTTGGATTCGGGACTGGGCGGTTCGCCATGTGCTGCGGTGGCGATTTCTTGCCAGACTTGGCCACGATCACTCAAGGAGGCAATCGCTTCAATTTTAGAATCTGGATTGGTCCTTCTGATATTTCATGTGCAGAGAGGCAGAGCAACTGTCGCAACTTTTCGGCTTGACTGAATTTCAAATACTTACTAAACGTCGCGTGAACGCAAGCAAAGCAAAGAATAGGACCAGACAATACCAAACAGTTGATGATGATTCGAAACTGTCGGTGCAGCGTTTGTTGCTTGCTGAACACCAGTTGAGTGTCGTGGTGTGTGCGCATGTACCTTTTGAGTTGATGTGAGATGTTCCCGTCAAATGGTATTGACATTCTCGAGAATGTCAATACCATTTACACATCTCATCACTCAAAAGGTACATGCGCACACACCACGACACTCAACTGGTGTTCAGCAAGCAACAAACGCTGCCTCCTCCTACAAACGTAACACCAACACCCAAGTCACAGACAGTCGCAATTGCGTGTATGAATTAACGTGTTCATGTCCACAAGGCTACACATACATCGGCTCTACCACACGAACCCTAAAACAGCGCGTGCAAGAACACATCAATGGCACCACCAAGCAAAACAACAATGCCTCAGGCATGACCATTCATATGCGCACACATCAATGTACAGTGCAACACGTAAAGGTGCTAGACCACTGTAACACAGAAAAACAACTGCGTGTTATGGAGTCGGCCTTTATTCTCGCTCGCAATCCATACATCAACAGAGCACTGAAACCCAACAATAGCCAATATCTGTATCAAAATGCCACTTGTTTATCTGACTGTTTTGCACCTTGTTTGCGTTTTCTGAAATGATGTCTTGTGACAACCGGTTCCTATCTCTCTTTTTGTTGATTTTAGCCCTGACGAGGACACTATTGAGTGTCGAAAATTCGGCAATATATTCTGTGTATTGGAATTTGGTGCTGTTCGTCTCTCAAAGACACACAACAACAAAAAGAAATTGTTCCATTCTGTACGATAAAAAGGTGACAGGAAAATATGTGACATGACTGACTGATATGAGAATGCCCCTATCTTACGACGCACCCTGATCAAGTGAGAGAAAGTAAACGCATCAAAAAGCACATCTGGTCTTTCATTTTTGCGTCACTTGATTTGCGTCTCCAACGTGTGTTTGCACTTTGGCTTTACGTCTTAGCCTTTTTACGTAAGCCAAGGAATCAAAATAAGTATGAAATAAGTTTGTTCAACTTAGTTGAGTGTTAAAGAAAAATTGGCAAACAAAACTGACTGACGTGACAATAGCTGAGCAAATATGAGTAAAGTACCTCATTTTTATGACAATACTTGCTTTAGTTAGATAGTATACTGTTTATCGGTAAAACTGAATCGGTTTGAATTTGATGTCACATAACTTTCAGCATCCGATGCGTCGTGCAAGTGATACCGTCCCATGATGATCCGATACCAGTCGAGAAGTACACAGATTTAGAAACAGGCAAGGAGACCGGTGACTACACATTCCCCGGTGGTCACTACGTTGCGTTTGTGCCATGCGAATCGGGCGGTTGGATCGAGCTAGACAATTTGGCACCGAAACCAAAGCACATCACCGATAATGAAGCTAATGAGCGATTTTTTGACACGTTGAAGGATGTGGTTCCGATATTTTTTGAAAACAATATGCTGTGATTATGTTTTGCGCTAAGACTTGAAACTGCCGTATTTTATGCACCCTATACATGCATACAAAAACATATGATTTATAGTGCGTCACACTATTCTTGTTACCTGAACAGGTGTGCTAATGTTTCATACGCATTATTATGAAATTGAATTAGTTTTACAAGTTTGTAACCACGTAGAGATCTACGTCGTAGATCATTAGGCTGAAAATAAAATATTTGAAGATAAAATGCACTTTCATTAACCAATGAACGTCCCCATTGTATCGCAGCACTGCCAGTGACCTTGGCTTACATACCGTATGCAACAAATGGACGCACAAAAATAAAACCATAACTCAACAGTATCACATTGTTAGAATGTAAACTGCATTCTTTAACGTTGATTAATGTTGTTTCACTTCAAAATCGAACAAAACAGTAAATTTGTACAATTAGCACAGAGTATGCCAAGCCACTTGCTCGTGTGCACGCAAAAAACGCACGCGCACGGCGGTAAGCTGACTGGCTGTGCGCGCGCTCAAGGGCGCGTTTTCATGTTAGGGGTGCACTCAAGGTCACGCTGTGTGGCCGATATAGATCCTGTGATTTTATATCTTATTGTTTTTGAAAGCCAATCGCTTGGAGCATCTGCGAAGGTCAAGCGCTTTGCAATGTCATCACCTGGCAAACTTTTGCCACAGCCCAAAGTGACCCAAAAACACGAGATTTTTTTGAAACTGTTGTTCAATATTTTGGGTCACACTGTGATGCACAAAAGGGTCTAGCATAATGTGTGATACACTGCTGCAATTGCTTACCACCCAATGAAAAAAGTGCATCAAAATTCCATTCCTATCAAAAGTTACGGACTTTTTAATTTTTTTAGCCTTGGGGTGCGACGGCGTCAGAAATAAAATTTCTTTATTAAGCCATATCTCGACTTAAACACGGAATTTTCGAAAAATATTTTGCACACGAATTACTACCTACCCATAGAATGATTCTATCGCAAAAACCCGAAATTCTTAAAATTTGACCCCAACTGCCTGTATAGCGCTCGATTTTCTCAGGCAAAGTGTCTTAAAACTCTCAATTTTTCCTGAAACTCAATTTGTCTTTCATTAAAACCGTGGAAGAATGGTTCAAGCCAGCCAGCAGCATCACAAGGTGACATGAGTCGATGGACGGACTTTACAATCGACTTCAAATTGTGTGAAAGGTTGCTTTCTGGGGGTTTCGGAAGCGAGAAATTCGAGTGAGGGGGATGAGGAAGTCTGGGCCAATGCAGGCGCTCGCAGCAAGCGTTGTGCAAAGAGTGCACCACTCAATGAGATTGGAATTTAAAAGTTCTAAAACTTTAGGTAACTGACATGCTGCAGGGACCCCTGTTGCTAAATTAGTATGTGCAAAGCCAGGTTTCAGATTTTATCAGGCGCGTGGCGTAGTGTTTCACCTTTACTGATGTCAATATAGCAAGTTATTGATTGGGTTCTGCATTCCTAGCATGTATATACACAACGATTGCCGTGGCGCCCGCGTTGAGTAGTGGCCGCCCCATTGGTCAGGCGCTCTAAGTATGTATGTCGGGCAGAAAAGATTCGATTGAGAAAATAAAGTGTTCCAAACTCACTTCCAGCGTTCGTTGTGGTGTTCACTTGCACATCATCCATAACCTTCGTGTACTTTTGAAACGGCGACACTGGAATGTGATGGTGACGTCATATGCATGCATATAAATGGAATATCAGCGAGCAGCACAAATCGTCCAACCAATTTCTCCCAAACACTGGGTGGTCGTTGTACACCCAACATCCATCACCGTCGGCACAGGTGCCATTACAACAGCACCACACTGATCAGTTGCGACATTTGATAGATCCGGAACATCGGGTCGCACGGATGTATCATCGTTTGAGCCAGCATTTTGCGCGTCAGACATCCAGTAAACGCTTCCATTGCTCTTCAAGCTCGTCCAAGCCATCTGAAGGTAGTGAAAAAATAGATTTACCTGGTATGACGAAGACGAGGCCTGGGCTCTCTTCTTCAAGCACAACTTTTATTCAGAGCAAAAACCAGACAAGACCCCCATTTCAATATTTGGTTGTGTATCATGCAAGACGATTGACTGAAACATTTTCTGTTTTGTCGCATGGGAAATTTAGTTACACTGGGTTTAGGTTGCTGCACAGGAAATATACTTGAAGATGGACTCAAAGAGTTGGTTGTCGGACAAAGCAAGTCCCGAAATACGCCTCGATTGTTTTCGGCCTAGGCATTTTGGGTCCAAGCAACAGGGTCCGATATCATTTTTAATATTCGATTCAACCTGACATTGGCCACTGTGTCCGAAAACCCACGGTATGTACCTAAACTTTAGTCCAATATCCTTTAAACATGTTTTCCGCATCACCTTTAACCTTAGTGTAACTATTTTTAGACCACGCTATGTATCCGTACGCATTCGTTCGGTCGCCGAAATGCAAGTTCATTATATGGTACACTAGACTCACAGCTGCAGCGCCAAGTCCTTTGATTTCCAGATAGTTAATTATTTTCATGAAGATGTTCTGTGTGTAGATGCGTGCCAGACGTGCGTTGTACTGTGCCAATTCCGACCAACATCCGTCCCAACTGAATGTTCCAGTGGTCACGAAGAAGCAGCTGCTGCCCAAGAATACGCCTCGATGCATCATGCACTCCGCTCGTCCGGGATCTGTGGCGAATTCTGGAAGCAAACCAAATTTAAACAAAAGAGTGACAAAATATTTTTATGCACTGTTGGCTTTCTCTATTACTTCTTTATTCATCCCATTCCGTAAGTCCCACTGTACTGCAACTGAACAAGCTACGCTGAATCACGCATTATATGTAAACATTCACATTCATTATCAGTACAAGCGCTGCCCAGGCCGGCGCACTCTTGCCAGACATAAGTTGCGCAAATATGTACCATGTCACTGCGAACAACGGTTTGTGCTTGTGCCGTGAATTTAATCAAAACAACATGAGACAGCAAGTAAAGCGTAAAAAAACCCAAAGCAAAAACTGGCGCGCAAAGTTTCAAACTCACGCTCAATCTCCGATGTATGCTGGACTTCTGCAGAAATGAATGATGAAGAGCAACAACTTGGCGCACAGGCTGCTTTGCCACTTACCATATTCACAAACTGCTGCCGGCTTTGAACTGCTGTTGCAGGCAATGTCTGTTAGTTCGGCCACATCGCCTGTACCCAGCGTCACCCTGGAACAATCCTGATTTCCGTTGTTGTCATTAGGTTGACCAGACCTCCATTGCACTTCCGATGGTAACGGCGCGCCTGTAGAACAGAAAACCTACTGAATCTTTACTCGCAGAACAAAATTTTCCTACTTACCCGTATGTGTGATTCATGACGCTAGGTAGGAAGTTCCAACTGGGAACATTTGCTGCAACATGACCTTACTGGAAAACTTGCGCAAAGCCACCCCCAACCGGATATCAATTCCCAGTTGCCAGCGGGTTCAACAGTCTTGTTTGCTTGCTTGACTCCGATGAAGGCTTCTGTTTGCGACACCATTTGCTGCAAAAGACAACAATTGCAATTCTCTAAATAAATGACCAAAACGCACTGTTTTGAGAATGTTTCACCTATTGGCGCAGGCTCGGCCTGCTGGCGCCTGCAGGTTCAGTGAGTGCACCGCTTGTTTTTGTGCCTTTATGCACCTGTAGTCATATTTCTAGTAACCCACGTTTCAACATTGTTTTTTTTGGAATACCGGTCATTTTATATGATTAATTTTATGGTGTTACTGTAGTGATCTGAAAGCCATCAATTTACATGATACTTCATTTGACACACAATCGTACCAAACTGTTTTTGTGTGGTAAAATCTTGTTGAAACGGTGCCCACGTTACGCTCACTTTTCGTACAGAATATGCTGGTTTGTTTCGCATCAGCCTTGTTTTAATTTTTTTGACAATGCAATCAGACGAGAAGATAAAACAAACAGAAATTTATAGCACATAAAAGCACCAAAACAAGCGATGCACACACTGAGCCTGGGGGCGCCGGAAGGCTTTGGAGACCTGCAGGCTCCTCTGGTTTCTTTTCTTAACTGTGCTGGCTCAGCCTGCAGGCTCGGAATCGCCTGGAATTGCAGCTGGTGCTGTATCATGACATCAGATCGATAATTTTGATGCCCTATTTTCGTTTTGTGTCCTGTCCACGTGTCTACTCATGGTTGAGGTTTTGAGTTCTCTACTCGGACTGCACAAATTTAAAATGTATAGTTTGATTGGAGCCAAAAGTGGCCCAATTTGAAACCTCTGTTCAGCTGTTCAGGGCGTACGAAAGAAATAAATGTATGGTCAGTCCATCGGCTCATGGCACTTTGTATACACAGCGCATGCGGCAGCACACGCCTATTTCTAAACAAAATGTACACTTTGAGCGAGTGTCATTCTTTGATGACCGGTTTTTTAATTTATCCGGTTTTCATTTGCTGCTTGCCATAACACTTTTCTGCACAGTTGCAAAATTTAGGGATGTTTCAACGGATAACTGCAGAGAATAGATGCATTCATTGACGGCAGCAATGTAGCATGCAGCCTGTGTGTGCGAGTGCCATGAGCTGGTGGATTGCCTATACATATACTGCAAACAAAAACAGCAAATACTGTAGGTAGAGACTGGTAGAATCCAGGATCATCCTCTTACCAAAGCAACACAAAACTTATACAAATGAAATAAGACGCACCACCAAACCGCCGACGAAATCCTGCATGATTTGATCGGATCGTGGTTGGGCCAGCGTTCCTCCATATTTGAATGCACACGTGTCCCGGCCTATCTCCCAACTTGGAATGGATGGCGTTGTGTTCACATGCACAATCATGCAAATATCGCCTTGACGTACGGATGGCTCATCGTGACCATCGCAATCTGTGTGAGACATGGCTACATTCCTTAGGGCAAATCCGGACTAAATCCTGGCACCGGAATGCGAGATTATTTGTCTCCAAACTCCGGTTTATTTTTACCCCGAGGTCGATATCAAACTTGGTGATCGGATCGGATCTGACTTACTCACATTACATCAATGTGAGCGGACTATAGGTAGTCTGATCACGGTTAATGAGATCGGCTGTGACTACTAGGTTGTTACATTGATGTGATCTGACTAGGTAGTCAGTCACATCACGTGATGTGATCGGATCGGATCTGTCTTGCCCACAAACAATTGCTGCACACGCGGCCTAAAGATTGTTTTTACATATAGCACGCCTACAGATAACACGCCTGCAACATCGTCCAGCTGGACATGTGTGTCTATGGAGCTGTGTGTGCACTAGTGGCCGGCGGGGTGATGTTATGAGCGGAGGGGCGCGCTATAAAAAATGTTATGCAGCAGCAATAATACGCAAGTCCATGTGACTGGTCTTTTGGTGGGCAAGTTATGTGGATCAGATCACATCACGCAACGTGACTACGCAGTCTGGTGCGATCACATCAATGTGAGCAGTCTAAGTCACATCACATCAATGTGACCAGGTAGTCAGATCCGATCACATTCACAATATGTGATGTGACTACGTATAAACCCGATAACATCACATCACCAACTTTGACACCGACACGAGTATTTCCGGACTTGTGAAATGTTTTGTATATTTGTATCCAAATGATTTTCGTTTATCGGACTTCGGATTCAACTAAAGTCCGACATGAGGCCTCTGGGAAAATGTCGCAGCAAACCTTCGGCCAAGGCTATAGTCTGTTGATTATATTTCGACATAGTGTATAAGCCCCATTCAGCGATGTTTGGAGCGGGCTGGGTCGACGCCATTCTAAATCAATGTTTCAAGCATTGCTAATTCAGGCAAAGACCGATTGAACATTGCTTGTCGCGTGGCGCAAAAACACATGGCCTGTCATCGCACAACACCAACAATGTTCAATGGCTCTGCGAATGAGTTGGCAGTGCCTGACACATTCATTTAGAATGGCGTCGACCCAGCCCGCTCCAAACATTGCTGAATGGGGCTTATACACTATGTCGAATTATAATAAACAGACTATAGAAGTCTCATCACTGTAGAATCATTTATCAGCAGATATAATTCAAGTTTTACCAAATAGTTCACCTGGTTCTGACGCCGAAACGGTAGACACCAGTGCAAGGAGGACGCAAGTAGTCACAGTGGAGAAACGTTTCTTGTCCATTAGAGTGACCATATGAGAAGTTGGCCGGACAAATGAGCAAAGCCAGTTTGAGCAACATCGCCTGGGACAAAGAAAAACAGAAAGGAACAGAGCTCATTCAGTGGCTCAGGACTATTTTGTCATCAGGCCCAAGCTTAGACTAATGCTCAAGCATCTAGGTGGGCTTGGTCTTGGATTTGGGCTTATGCTTGATTTCTCGTTTCTTGCACTGTGTTTTTTGCCTCAAAGCGGTGTTGCTTAATCCTACTCTGTTCAATTGTCCGTCCAAATGAAAATGAACCAGATGGGCATAAAAACACCAAAGCTCAACTGATAGCGCATTGCAAATGCATGCCTCTGATTATAATGGTATCATAGCAATAAACTATTGTATCAATTGTAACCATTGTTGTTGTTGTTGCGTTTGCAAAGTTTGTGCTCCATTGCGCGCCCCATGCAGGACCCGTATTGGTGCGGTCCCGAACACAAAGCAGTGTCAACGAATTATATTTCCACTACATGGATCTCGAACAATCGATTTGGCACCCTTCGGAATATCAATTGCTTCTCAATAGTGTTTCAGTTTTGATGTTTCTTCCCCAGACAAGTGTTCAGTGGTAAAAAACAAAACATCTTTGATTCGGGCCGAGCATTTCCCGGACCCTAATCTCGTTAACTTTATATGTGCAGATGTGCCCCGAGATCATCGTTGCTAATGGCTACCTTTGTTGTGCTTCGATGTCACAATCTGTTCCACACGAACAGTTAGCTCTCGACTTGCTCATTTGCTGAGCGCGCGCAACCACCGAAATAATGCGCTTTGGGAGCTTGTTGGCTTCGCTACTTTTTTCGGGCACATTAGCCATGTTTCAAACTTCTAGCTTGCATTACGATATATCAGTGTACCGGAGAAGTATGATTACGCTCCCCTTCACCCCGAATAAGCCCCCAGGGTACTAAATTTTTTAAAAGATATGTACATATAGAGGCCACGAATAAGCCGCTGTGGGCTGGAATTGAATTCCTCCGTTACGCATTGAAAACAGCCTGTAAGTATACCTTTGCGCCATTCACGAACACAATGGGTGATTGATGGGTCGAAACATCGGCGTTGCTAATGGATACTTTTAGAGCGTGTTCGGATTTATGTGCATGATCACAAATCCTCTCTGTGTACGCGAGCAGGAGCCGCGTAACCACAGGAGAGCAGCAAATCTGTCATAAAACACACGAGAGGAGCAAATTTGTTCCATGCCCTGCCAATTTTGCTGAATGTCATTGCGTTTGGTGGTGTGTTTTTCGCTTTTGGCGCAGGACAGCCAAGTGCAAAGTTGCATAGAGCATGACGGAAAACCGATGTGCTTTAGCCATCGCAATGAGTATCCTCGCCCAAATGTATAAGCTCATAGCTATACATACGCAAGACCAAGTGGGACTGTGGTTTGTGCTTCAAAACTAAAACGGGATTCCTTCCATGCTGCATAATGCTAACGTGTATATGTAGTACGGTTGTCATTCCATTGTCCTTGTGTCGTGTTCGCTTCATTGACTTCAGTGCTAACACCTGAAAGTACACACAGTGGAACAGTTAGTCTTCAAACATGATTGCTTTTTGGTCACAATCTCAAATTCTGGCCAGCTGCAGCAACCATGCCTGTAAATGAACCAGATTTTCGCAGGTATGCTGCTAGATCATTGATAGAAATCGCTTATCGTTTCTGGTACGCCGTCGCTGTTCTGCTATCACTTGTACTTTTGGTCTACGCTGCAAGGTATTGGCAACAGGTGCCTCGTAGCTTCATGCGTGTGAACGCTAAAAATCGCATGATCGGGAAATTTGAGAATGGTCCCAAGAAGAACAATCAGATTCCTTACAGACCAAACGGGCAGATGGTTTCCAAGTAAGCATTTCCGTTTCCAATTGTCCCAGTGGGGTATCGAACCACCGCCCACGCTGACGGGCAGTCGTTCAACCGATTGCGCTACGCACCCAGGTTCGTGTACACGGCCATGTATCACACGGCCACACGTCAGACGCGCAACACGCTCAGATTTGTGTGCTGGCATTTGAACATCAGCTGTTTGACCTATTGTGAATGCGGAGAATGTCCACGCGGGAGGTTTATCGTGCGTCTCTCTTCTCAACACAACATATTTATTCTTGAATTAACCGAAACTCAGTTGCTCGATTGAACAAATATTCAGGGACATCATCAATGCGAGAAAATCAAGGTGCCCATATTCTGGGAGGGAACATTCAGCGTCACCCGTGTGCGTGCCTGCTGCATTTCGACGTTTGCTAACAAATTTATGAATGGATCTGTTAATGGTACCGTTAATAATATTGTTTTTAGGCGACCAAGGCTGATACTGTTGATGGCTAAAGGGATCAGACGGACAGCTTTGCAAACTTGTTTGTTTGCTTTTGGCATGCTCTCCCACAATTTCAATAACCAATACAAATGGTTACGTTTATGACGTTTCGCTACCACCAAAGGAGCATCATCAGATATGGTGATGTGGTGATATGGTGATATATATATCAGACCCACTTTGGTATGGGATTTGGTTATTGAAGCAGTGGAGCGCGTGCCAAAAACGAGCAAACAACACGAACTCTTTCGCCCACCGCCAAAGAAACAAGGTTGCGCAACTCAAACATACAGCTGTGCAACACGCGCTAAATTCATTACTCCAGGCATAGTCGACCACTTTCCACGCGTGCTCATCGACAACAAGCAGTATTTGGAGCAGAATTTCGATCGCGATCCAAAAACATTCAGATTTACGATCATTCGCGACCCCATCGAACAGTACGTGGCCAGAGCACGAAACATGAACAGGGGTTTGTACAATGATCGCACGAAGGTTTGAATAGTCATGCTCTATGATGTTTGATTCAAGAATATTCAAATGGCCGCCATTCACTTCTTTCAGTCAATGGATCAAGTCAGGCTGAACGAACTACTCAACACGCATCGTCCAGAACTGGAGAACATTCAGAGTCATTTCCTGGGTCTGCCGCAATTTGCGCTGCCACCGAAAGGCCGAAAAAAAATCACGCGAGAATTGAAGGACACTCTTCGCTACCTGCGCAGTCACCATTTCGTCGGTCTTTATGATCAACTGAATACCACATACCGTCTGCTGGCTTGTATGACCGGCTGGCCGTCTGAATACTTTGATGCAACGAAATTCAAAGCTCTTGCGAAGAGAATGAAGATTACGTTGCATGGTGAGTGATTGGAGATCTGGAGTGCTCATGGTTTTTTTTCTGACAATTAGGAAAAAGAGCATAAGCATCGACAACAGTGTCAGCCAGTGCTTTCAGCCACCAATAATATCCCGGGACCGGGAGTGCCCTGCTGTGAGGAGTTGCGGGCACCGAAGCAGCAGCGTCTGTGCAACGAGAGTCCCAATGAAGCACCAGCATGTACAGTGCATGTATATCTACATGATACTGATTACTTCCACTTTGCATGTCGATGCAACCCTTGAGAAAACGATGTGTGCTTTATATTTTATTATTTTAAAATTAGTTGTCACCTTGTTTCAGGCAACGTTTTCTCAAATACAAAGCGCAACACCTCTGGTCGTCTGGTGGAATCCACGTTGACCGACAAACAGCTTGAACGAGTAAAACAGATTCAATGGGCCGATATGAAGCTGTATGAATTCGCAAAACGAATGTTTGAGCAGGCGAAAGTTGAACACGCTGACTGCCTAAAAAATGAGGAGTTCAGAAATATTGGATGATGAATTTAAAATTATTATATTGTGAAAATATTAGTTTATAAGCATAAACCGCAAGTCATCTGAACGACTTGCTTATTGAAATTCGTTATCAATAAAATGCCAATCACCCATGTTGTTTGCACCTGCAGCACTTGGTTTTTAACTTTTAACTTTAACTTTCTTTATTCGGACCGCCAAAAATTTAGTTTTTTGAAGAATGAAATTTCTGAAATCAGGTTACTCATGTATGTTTTGAGGGACACTAAAGAGAACTTTTCCACTGACTTGCATGTTTACGTCAACCACCTGCGATCTAACCCCTTTGGTCATGACTTTGAGAACCTCGAAGGTAGCTCTGTGGGTATAGATGACAAAGGGAAGACCATCCTTCTGTTTGTGAATTTGGGGATAAATTTGAAGAGAGATTAAGACTTACACCATACTCATTCTGTGTCACAAAAGCAACAAATGACTGTTCCACGACCGCTGCAACCAGGCGAGCAACGTGGGGTCTGTCGGTAGCTTACGACACGCTCAATAACTGTACAGTATACGATATGGGGTGTCCTATATTATACATGCAGCAGTTGTTGGGATATCTGGGAACTGTATGAGTCCACTCCAACACCATTTCAAACTGAAATATAAGCACCGCAGGAGATTTTTTTGAGAATGATGAGCAATAAAACGCATGAAAACATGCCTTTTTACCTTAAAAATGTGAGAACATAACGAAAAAAAGGGAAAATTAATAAAAATGTGGACTTTACTGGTTAGCATTTTAAAAAAGTGGCCAGCTTTTTTAAAAAAAATTTTTTTATAAAAATTTTTTTTACTTTTTTTAATCCAACCCTGATCATGAAGGGTTTTCTACCGACTGAGAGCGCAAAATCGTTGAAGGTTTGTCGTTGTTGTGGCATATGGCACCTTTTACATGATGCGATCTCGCATGGGCAATGACGAATTTCGAACACTTTGGTCGATAAAATGAAGTCAATTTTGCTTTAATGGCAGCAGCCCCTGATAATGTATCCATGCCCTAGTTCTGAAGTTGGTACATGTTTATCATGTTTCTCAAGCGGTAGAATGCCGAAAAGCTTGTTATTACATGTGTTTGTTTTTTTTTGAATTTGGGAAAGCGAGCGGTATCAGTGTTCTGTGTGTATGGGAACAAGCTGGATGAAGAGTATTTTTTAAGCCGAAGGCATCTTTGCAACCTGTCGCTGTTTTCTTGCAAGCTGTCGTTTTCCATCATTTAAGTTTGCAGCTGCTGATGCCCCGAAATTGTCTTGTTTCCTTCACTGACAACTATAAAAAACAGCTTCTTTTGCAGTTTCGTTCATATTTGTGTTGCCCAAAGGTAAACTGTTTCAGTTCAGCACTATTATCACTTACAGTTTTTGAAGAGAAAACACCATGATGATGACCGTGTTTGCCGCGTGTTTGATGGTTGTTGCCGTGCTGTGGAATGCAAAAGTTGGTGCACTCGCGGTGTTTCTGTGTTGTCAATAGAAGACCTGTCAGACTTTATCTGTAACAACGGACCAGTTGAATATTTGATGAAGAAACATGCGTGTGTATTAAGCTGGAGTTATACTTGTCCATTTTGGGTTTGTAGACAATGAGGACAAATTTTTGTTTGAAACATATTTTGTGATAGCGTTTGATCACTAATTTCGACCAGCGTAAAAGTTGTTCCCCTGCACCAAACAAACAACTTTTACGCTGGTCGAAATTAGTGCTCGAACTCTATCACAAAACATGATTCAAACAATATTTTGTCCTCATTGTCTACAAGCCCAAAATGGACAAGTGTAACTCCACCTTAAGCGTCTATAAATCAATAAATCCTACACAATCTTGATCATCAATGTAGTTATGCCAACATATTTGTGGTTTCGTTGCTCTTATATGGATGTTTGTCAGTCATGCAGTTGAACCACAGTGGGCGGCAATGCACAGCATGAATCGAGATTTTGTAAAAAAACAACTATTCCAAAATATTGTCGATAACATAATATCTTTTCAGATTTGGACTGCCAGGACATGAAGACGCCCGGTTGTGCCGGGGACGTAGAAGTAGATTATTGCCCAGGAGTGGGTTACGATCTGAACGTTTATTGTCGAAAAGAGGGCTTCAAAGAGTTTTGTTGCAAAACGTGTAACGACCACGCGGATACGTAAGTCTATTGCAGCAACCCTGCACCAACAAGGTTGATATCAAAACCTCGTGATCGGATGTGATTTCCCTTGGTAGCGCGTGATTCTGGCATAACGGATACAGAAAAATTTACGGGAGCCACTAATTTCATTCATCCAGATTATCAGTTATTCATTTTAGGTAGGGGAACATCCTCTATTTTTAAAAAAAGACTGATATATACTTTAATTTAGCATTTAAATTAAAATTTACATACTTGTACTAAATTTCTTAACATCCTTAGTGGATGAAAAAAGACCACCAAGGCAAGTCGCATCCGATCATCAAGTTTCATATCGCTCCTAATACTTCTCAGATCAACACTGTTTTCAGGGACGCTTGCACTCCACCGCCTTAATAGGTCGAAACTTGTAGCGAGGGAATCCATATTGTCCAACAAATCTGGCCACCTAATGAAACGAAATTGATCGATTTGCTTGATTACTGTGTTTCGACACCGAACGAGCTTACCACTTTCTTGCATAACAACGATTTTCTAGGTGACGAGCGAATTCTCTTAGATCAGCGCAATACATATTATGGTTTCTTTTATACACAATTGCGATTGATGTCAGGGTGAACTTTTCAAGAACTCGTTACCCATGGGCTCCTGATGATCTATAGTAATATCTTTCAGTTGCTCGAAAGCGACTGTGAATGGTAATGAATTGTTAATGCTTTCGGATGTCTTGTTGCTTGTAACATTTTGAATTCTTCATCGTGAGAAACACAAACTATTTTTCAGTTGTCAGGGGTTCCATTATTCATATTGATTGTATCGACAATGCATATACAATATCATCTAAATGCAAGAATATGAAGTACAAATGATTTTAAGATGATGCACATGCCGTGTTATGCAGCATGGAACGAAAGAGGTCATGGGCTCGAAAGGCATAAAAAATTATAAAAATATTTCCGATTCCAACAACAAACATGGTGCGTCGCTATGCACTCTTAATGTATGCAAAACCAAAAAATTGTCTCAGAACTTTCCCTGAGAAGTCAATGATGCCAACAAAACAAACCATTGAAACATCAACTCACGGTGGCATGGTGGTCGACCTCATTCGGTACCAAATCAACCCGTTTGTGTTGTGCATCATGCCGTGCCGTTGCACACGTACATCATACGGATTGCTCTCATACAATTCGCATCGACGTGAACTTGGGCTCCAGCTGTGGTGCACAGACGGAAGATCGCATTTGATTAGAATAAGACCCGGATTTGGCTTGCTTCGACCAGGAAAGTCAGGGTTTATGCATTGAATTTCAAGATCGGACAGAGTTCGCAAAAAAATTATTTCGCGACTTTTCAGGCCCCGAAGTTCAAGGCCGACCTTTTCAGGCACATCTTGTCAGGCACGACCGATTTAGACCCAGCATATTTGAGCCATATAAGCTTAGGCTTTAGGCTCTAGCCGTGCCTGAATGGTCGAGCCTGAGCTTGTGCCCTTGGGCTAAACCGTCGCACAATAGCAACCCCAGCTGGCCAATCCATCCCTAAAATCGCCGAGAAGCGTCGCTGAATGATATGAACAGAATTTGTGCTGTCATAACTTAAGGACCAGTGTTCATTTGGCGATGCGTTCATTTAACGGTGCGTGCGTGTTGTGTACGAATGTACCGTGGTGCTAATAATACAAAAAAATATCAAATAAAATAAAATAATTATCAAATAAAAACGCAAGCGGACAGAGAGGCACACCCAAACGACTGGCACGTTGTGACACGATAACAGGCTTTCGCACAATCCACGTCTTGGACGTTGTCATAGACCACCGGCATCACGTTCGTCAGGGCATAATGGTGGCGCTGGCGAAAATAATTTTTTACCATTTTTTTATTCGAAAGTACCGTAATCCAGATGCTCTAACCAGTCGGTGCTCGTAAATCGGCATCTTGTCCAGGGCATACGGCATGAATGGCAGCGAGCTTTCCAAATCTGGAAACGTATTCGCTGAACCAAATATCAGATTGACGCTTTTGGAAAACCGGGACGTACAAATCTTGCCCAACAAAACTCACGAAATTCGCATACAAACGGCAACGGTAGGCCAATCGGACAGGGTTGGACCATTTTGGTGTGTGTGTTCAAGCAGCCATTGTTACCGCCCGTGCTCGGATTGGTATCCCACGGGATGATGCTTCGCGGGTTCCTCATCGCGTGCGAGCTGCCCTCCATTACGTAGCGATAGAGATTGTCGGGATCTGAAAACTGGCTTATAAATCATGTCGTCACATTTTGTCGTCAAATCACATGTATTGTTTTCGCGCTCGTTTGAGGCTCATGTATTATTGTTTTGTTCGACGACTTTATTTGGACGGCAAGATTTGACGAAAACTTATCAGGCTGAAAACTAGTGGAAACACGGAAATCACAGACTTTGACATTGTCCGTTCTGTGTCTAAAGCTCACTGTCACCCATTAGCCGCGTCACCTCGGCTGGTATGTGGTATGACAGTATTTTCCAAGAGTGCCCAACAACTCTGCTCGCGAGCTTCCTGGGACCAAATCAGCGCGGTCCCCTGAGTTTGGGACTATTCAAAAAGTACTGCTTGCTAACCATCCGAATAATGCACCCAAGCGCCCGCGAATGCCGGATGATATAAATGGTTATTGTTGAGTCGTTCCTGATTCCTGAGCAGTCCCATTCGAACAAGTCCTCTTCCTGTGACGTTTGAACTATATGTGATCCCACGTATTGTTAGAAAGCGACTGAAGACCATCCGACACACCGTGAGGTATCTCGTTGAGTATGTACTGTGTTCGATGTTCCCCAATGGGCAGCGCTAGATGTCCGTTTACAGAACCCAACTTCTCGTGGAAACACGTCTGCTGGGCCTGTAATAACAATGATGTTCATTGTACATCTGCCATCGCCTAAATTGAAAGACATAATGTCACGACCTTGAAGTAGTCCTTCTGCTGTGCAAAAAATACGAAACAAATGCCCTCGTCATAGAAACCCTGTCGGATGTTGCAGAGAACTGGGAAACAGAACTATTGATTATGCAAATTCACAATATACAAATTCAACGACACCAGTCCTAACCTATTCCTGGTTGGGGTGGTGTTCCTGGATCCGGGTGACTGAAATTATTCAGTTGTTTTTGCCATCGGCACACTGTCACGTATCATTATGCACGACAAATTTGCATTCCACTTCAAAAAGGCAAAAAAATAACCCAGAAGCTGCAACGAGCAACGCACGGAATGGTGTCCGATTTGAGTGCGTACCACGTCAACCCATTGCTGTTCGGCTGCATTGCGTGATCCTGGATGTTTTTGTCGAACGGATTCGATTCGTAGAGTTCGCATCGTTGCTGTGCGGACCATCTGTAAAGTGTGTTTAGGAAATTTCGTTGCAAATTTTCTTGCTGAAATGTTGCACGCGTGAGTGGCTCTTATCATCAAACGAGGTTTGAGCGAGCGAATTATTCCTCGATTTTTCAGGTCCGGAAATTCAGGCCCGACCTTTTCAGGCCAAGCCGATTCAGGCCCAGCATATTTGACCCATTTATAGGCTTAGGCTTAGGCTCCAGCCGGCCCTGAATCGGCCGGGCCTGAACCTGTACCCCGGGACCGAACCGTTGCACAATACGAGCGAATGCACCCTCACCCGAATGATTGACAGGTCGACACACGATAACACGATTCTGCGCATTTGCTCAGGTGTACGTTGGTCTGCTCTGGCTGGATTCGTTTGACGAGCGCGTGAAGGTTCTTCTGAATAAAGTGTTACACCTGTGTCGACTGTTCTTACGGTAATTGTTACCCTGATTGATGATGTAATGAACTTAAGATTAATAAAGTTAAAAGTCGATTTAACCTCACCAATCTGTGCGCTTCAATGGGCATCTTTGTCTCACTGTATTTGATCGGTTCAACTGTTGTTGCCATATCTCAAACAACTTAATCATGAGTGTAAAAATTCTGTTAAATCAGGTCAAAACTAAAAAATAAATTCAGTCAAATAATAGACTCAGGTCAAAAAATGATATAATTTGCGAAACATTTTTATAAAATAAAATGATCTTACGAAATTCGCACACAAACGGCGCCTGTCGGTCGATGTCGCATGGCAGCACCAGTCTGGTGACGGGATCTAAACACGCCGAATCGCCCTCTCCGCGTACCAGTGCCGGATTCCAAAGCACAACGCTGCCTTGATCAATCATTGACTGCGGATTGCCTTCCATCACCTTGCTGTAGTGGGCGTCGGCTGAAAATGCAGCATCAAAGATGAGCCATGTGTGCGAAGAATCAGCAATTCACAAAGTATGATTCACACCCAACGGTAGGCGTTTCTAAATTATTAATCTCTGAAACAAAAAAATGTGGCGCACGGTTATTTTTAAATTAATGTGTAAAATACACACACGGCAGTTAATACTAATTCAGAAGCGTGTCTAGTCCCTTGGCCAAAGCCAAAAAATACAAGAAACAAAGCCAAACACACGATCGTAGTGCACCCAGGCGCCCCAGAATCCCACATTCGGATACAGGCTGAGTCCTTTGCCCGTTTCCTGATTTCTAATCAGGCCGACTCTGACCACACCAGCGAAGTGACCAACAGATCTTTGGATGTATTGCGTGCGATGACCGCCCACAGGCAGGGCGAGACGACCATGTCGATTCGCAATGCGTTCGTGTTGACACGTGCGTTGCGCCTGTTTAAAGGGTGTGTCCGACGTGTTGTGCGACCGACGATTCGGTGACGGGGCACAGGATCAAGCCCGGCCATTCAGGCCCGGCTGGAGCCTAAGCCGAAGCCTATAAATGGGTCAAACATACTGGGACTGAATCGGCCGGGCCTGAAAAACTGGGCCTGAAAAGTCGCACGGAATATGTCCGACATGTTCAAATCATCAAAGTTTGGTCAGATCTATCACTGTACAGTAGTGCATTTGTGAATTCAGCGTATGCGCGGCAAACCCTGTGACCCGACGGTCTGCACACCTCAATATAGTTTCGTCCGTCATTATAGTAAACGTAGCAGATTCCTTCGTCGTAGAACGAGTGGTGTCGTTGGTCGCAGTACTCTGTTCAGAGGTTCAGGAGATTTGTGTTTCATGATAGTTTCTGTAGCAAACAGCTGGTAACTGCAATTCACTCACGTTTGCCCGAAAGGGCGATAACGGGTACAATATGAAATCGGACTAAGCACAAAATCAGCAGCTCTGTGAAACATAATTTTCTGGCCACGATTTCGCACATTTTGGCTGCGCGGGTGCTGTTTGTGCCGGGTCAAATTTTGCTAAAGTGATTGTCTGTATTGGGAAACGCCAGCAAGGAGCCTACGTCCACCGTAGGTATGCGGATTCAATGAAATATGCTGAAATAGTCTGTCCAAAACGCGCGTGAGAACTTGCTTTATTTCGGGGGCGAACAACGTAGTATACATGGTACGTTTTTTAAAAGTGGGCGTGTTCATGTAATGTGTTCGTTCAAATTGTACCCATACGTACACATAATGGGCCGAACCCCCCAAAAGCGCAGGTACACTCATTCAAACATGTTTGCGCTAAAATCACTGCACAGGATACTCTAAACTGAAACATTGCTCAATTGACTGCGTGTTATTTATTGATTGCGTTTGCGCGCTTTCGGGAGTTTGACCCATTGTTAAATACGGTAAGTTCCAACTATGTAAACCACTGACAGACATCCATTCAATATGTTTACTCATCATGAAATACCATTGAATTTCATACAAGCACATAAACATCATAAAACGAATTAACAAATTCACAAACTTTAAAAAAATCAATCAGCGTGGAACAGTCGGTCGTAAGAAAAAAATTAAAAAAAAAAAACAATAATGCTCGTGATTTGTCTGTGCCAATTTTTTCACGACGATGTATCTGAAAAAGCCATCGCGAACAAAAAAAACAGATCATAAATGAAACTAACGGAGGCCAGGATGTCGATTCAATCCCGTACCACACGATGCCGGGAGGCGCCGCTGCTTTGTTGCGTGTGTCTTCCTGAATGCGTGTATCGAGAGGGTTGCTCTCGTACAAATGACACCAACCGCCGCCAAAACTGCAGATGTTGTGGGGAGTAAGATGGGCTCAGATTGGAAATCGGTTGAACTTTCTACACAATTACCTAAAAATGAATGGTGTTTGCCATAATTTCTTCAAAAAATCTGGTATTCAGGTTTGGTTACCGGAAACTCTATATACAAGGGAGGGGCCCTATTTTTCACTGCCCGCATTTTGGGGGCCGCACTCTGGGGGGCCCTATCTGCTCACTGACCCGAAAAGCCAAAATCCGAAGAGTAGGCCTGTAGATGTGAATAAGACTGACGTGAACATAAAGTCCCCGAGTCTTCGAGCCAGGCCAGCAATTTTGGACATTGGAAGGTCATCAAATTATGGCCATGTTAAAATTTAATTAATGACATCGTAATTTAACACCGTACATACCCGAACGACTGACATGTTGGTGCCTGGTAGCACTTCTCAAAGCAGCCTTGTTCGCTGTTGCCGCTGCTCTTGGCAAGCGCCGTGCCCTGACTGGATTGTGTGATGAGGTGTTCCTGAGCACGAATTTATAGCAGATTATCTACAGGGTGACCCAACAAGCACGAAAGCACTTTTGTGAGGCTTAACATTTCAGCCGTTATGGCACGTGGAGAAACTTCTAGGAGTGTGTTCGTAAGCATGCTAGTTTTTTAGGAGTATGGTCAAAATTTGAAATTCGGCGGGGTTGAGTGCTTTGATGAATAAGCTGAGCCAAGTTTTGTGAAGGACCTGTTCGCAGGGTGTTTTTGCACGCGTTTGAAAGCAGACTATTTTAGCCGTAACACATTCACCGAAGTATTCGAGTACAGACCCATGGGGCTCTATTTGGAAATAAAAATAATTTTTAAAATCCGATTTCCCACCTACTACCGAATAGAGTCCCAGGGGCTGTAACCGGCAAACTCCTGTACGTTAGGAGATTAAATTTTAACCAAAAAACTATCCATCGCCCACGCTTTCGAATATAAATACAAAGGGACCTCCATGTGTCACCACGGCCTTACAAAATGGTTTCCATTGTTTTTTTTGGCTGTGTATGTCATCCGCAATATCAGATGAACCGAGGATGTGTTAGCAAACTGCGAGAGACTTTCGGTTATAGTCATTGAGCGCATGCTTTCTAATGTTTCTCACGCATACAGGTGAAAGACTGGCTTGAACGTACATGCATCTTTGCTTCTTCGACACGCTGCGAATGCCGAAGGCAAAGGTGTAGCGAATCAACTTTCATTAAGCGAAACGAGCTTACCAGTCTGTGGTTCGCCGCGGCGATGTACTGTTCGCTGTACTTTTTGTAAGTCGGGTATGAGCCGGTATCTAAAAATAATATTCGAAACATTTATGCACATATGTTACATTTTCGTGCGTTCGAGAACGGCTTTGTTGTTCTTCTCAACCACCGCGGGTGCCCGCGCGTTGAACACCCCAGTGGAAATTGTTTCACTTGCGTCGCTTTAGTCTGTGAATATTTTGGATATGCATAATTAAGTCCGATAGCCTGTTCATTTACGGCTAGAACTAAAGCAAGGTTTGGATTTAGTTAAGTACATAGCCATGGCGACCAGCCGCTGAAGGTCTCAAAAGTTTGGTCACGGTAGAAGAGATAGCCGTAAATTTCGCTCCTACCGTGACAAACTTTTTCCAATGGCTATCACTGGTCGCCAAAGACTTTAGGAACATACAGTGTATGTAGGTACGTATTCATCCAATTAAAGCCAAGCATTGTTTCAAAATTCTGCCGAAAATGCGATGCGTAACTTCCACATATCTAAAATAGCCATCAAACTTGACATATTGGTGCCCGATCTATTTATGCGTAAAGATCTCAAAGATCGCCTGATCGATCCTGAACATAAAACCTACGATGTTCGCAAACGTATGCCAGTTTGACGTTGATGTCGCACGGTGCCAGCGTCTCGCCCGGATACTGCAGACACACTGAGTCGCCAGAGTTGTGCACAAGTGACGTGTCCCAGGGCACCACACTGGTCATTTGGGCCATGGCCCCCGCGTCGGCGGTCATCACTTGCCAGTACAGTTTGCCTGTGGAATATTGTAATATTATTCGAGCGTTTTTAGGTCGTGCTGGAGGAACTATTCCGCGACTTTTCAGGCCCGGAAGTTCGGGCCCGACCTTTTCAGGCCCAGTTTTTCAGGCCCGGCCGATCTAGGCCCAGCATATTGATTTATTTATAGGCTTAGGCTTAGGCTCCAGCCGGGCTTGAATCGGCCGGGCCTGAACCTGTGCCCCGGGACTGAACCGTCGCACGATAGAGCTGTTGTGACCCTGTGGGATACCTGTGAACATGAACCGAAATGAAACTGGAAAAAGTGACAAACTAAAGGATCTGTTACTATGAGCTTGCTCCATTCGATCAGGCATTGCTTCTTTTGAAAAAAACAAGCAACAAACCGACACAGTGAAGCTCCACAAAAATTATCATGATCACACCATAACTGAGTTGGCTCTGCCTTGACCGGAAAGACAGACAGTGGCTAACCATCATAGTAGGCCCAATGACCGCCGATCTTAGACTCATAGAGATGTTTGTTTCCCTGTTGGTTCTCTACTTTGTGATTCCTGAGCAGACCGACGCGAATTTGGCCACTTCCACCCGAATTTTCCACAGCTTTCTTGATGTATCTGAAAAATCGCGCGTTTCGCGAATTACTGCAACAGCAGATTTTGCGAGTTTTGAGTCTCGAGCCCACGAACGTGTGGTTCAGTGGTTCCAGAGCTAGGATTGGTCCGAGGATGTCAGGCCTAACTGTATGCAGAGCAGTGGCGGATCCAGCTTCCGGCCAAAGGGGGGCAAGTCCCAAAAGTCAATTGTATCTAGTGTATGTTTGATTTTTTAAAGTCCGTTTTTATCCAGTGTTTGTTTTTGTAATTGGGCGATTTTAAGCTAATCATCACACGAAATATGAGCATGCGCGCGTAGCGCGCGAAATTTTTGCACTTTTTGCACGCGCGACGGCCAAATTCCAATGATATGACCAACCAACCTCGCTCGATGTTCCCCGATCGGCAGGGCCAGACGTCCATATTTGCCCTGTTTCTTTGTAGCGCGACATTTGCGTTGCGCCTGCAACATCGCTGTCTTTCTGCTCATCTGATGTTTCACAATAGGCCTGTGGCCGACAACACTGACCGCTGCCTAGGATCCAGCCAAGTTTGTTTATCGAAAACTTTTAAGCGCCGTAACCATATGTAACTATTTCTTTGTTTTAAGTTTCCCAATATTATTCTAAATTCACTTTCTTAAATTTCCATCTATGGGAGTACTGCATAAACAGTACTCTCACAAACCAACTCAGCTGTTTCATGAGAACCCAGTTACTGAAATTACTGGGAAATGTTTTCCAAAACTTATACGTTCTCCGAAGAGCACCCTCAACAAACCTAGCGTACCAATTTGTTGGCATTTTAGCATTTGCCAGCGCATATACAATCGGAAAACTGAAACAACACCTGCCTGCATGTAGTTCTTCGGTTCACCGTGGTACACGTAGCAGATACCCTCGTCGGAAAACGAACAGCTGCCTGCAACAACATGCATATTTTCGTGTGAAGACAATCTGATAATTTCTCGACCACCGTGATCCGCGAGTCACGCAGCAGACTTGGTTACGCGGTCAAAGGGTGGAATTTTCGAAACGGTGTAAAGGTCAGTTGGGCGTAAAGGTCGGTGTAAAGTTCGGTCGAAAGCTCGGTCGGCGTAGCTCGGTGTAAACGTGAAACATTGCCTGTTATTAACGTGGAATGTTTCAAGTTTACACCGAGGTCTATCACACTGAGCTGTCGACCGAGCTTTCCATCGACCTTTACACCCAACTGACCTTTACACCGTTTCGAAAATATCACCCAAAGGCTGTGTGCGGTGGGTTGTGCTGCTCCTGGGTGGATATTTTCGAAACGGTGTAAAGGTCAGTTGGTGTAAAGGACGATGGAAAGCTCGGTCGACAGCTCAGTGTGATAGACCTCGGTGTAAACGTGAAACATTCCACGTTAATAACAGGCAATGTTTCACGTTTACACCGAGCTACGCCGACCGAGCTTTCGACCGAACTTTACGCCCAACTGACCTTTTCACCGTTTCGAAAATTCCACCCTCTGCCACCCACTTTGACCCCTGTGTTCATTACAGTCGTTTTCAATAAAAAAGTGTTTTTTCACCTGTTGCGCCTTCAAGATTTGCAACCAGAATTATTGACCACAACATTGAGGCCACAACGCCTTTGACGATGGTTTCCATATTGCTGCTTGCTTTGAATGCTCTTGCTTGCAGCGCATTTACCTGGAGCTGGAGTTACGTAAAACAAGCATTTGAACTTGCTCTTTGAAGAAGAAACCATTTGCAAAAGCACAGCTAAAACCAACCTAACATACTGTATGTGCATGTGTATCTATACACTAGAGCAGCCTAAACTTCGTATACGGCCAATATTGTTGTTAAGATGTTGTGGGAATACCTACGGGGTCCTAATTTTAAATTCCAATGTACAAGTTTCATCTGCTGACTACCTAATACTATTAGTTTTGGTTACATACCTGCGTGTACCGTTTACCCTTTCAAGACTTCCTGCGATGGGAGACACGACCAAAAACGACTTAATTTCCGGGCGAGAATAGTGTCGCGCCTTTGGTCCTGCAAAATCAGGAAACAGAAATTTAAAAAAAGCTCGCGCATGTGGTAACCAGAAAGCGTTCAGAGCCACATGTATGTAGGCTGCCGAACTTTTGAGCGAGTATCGTCAGACAGTGCAACCTTTTGTGTTTCTCACGCAAATCTTTTGTGTGCACGCGATTTATTTGGTAAATTTCGATGCAATGTTGTTGTTGTTTGATATGTTTGCGCACCACATATATTCAAACAGGATGAATGGTCAATAAAGTACATACAAGTTGCTTTCTTATTCCTATCTACCGAAAGCTTCCGTTTGAGCGCAGCATATTTATATTTGAAAGGGGATCTGTAACGTCGTCGATGTGAATGAGCCGGTCCGGCGGAAAACACGAAAGGATCGCAATTTGATTTTCATCCAACCGCAACAGTAATTTTATTTCGAACTTAGTTACGTATGGAAGCAAGGGAAGGTGTTGTTCCCAATATCCAGAGCTTTCGTCACGTACATACTCTATCAAACCACACGTGACAGCAACAGTTTTATTGCTTGTTCCTGCAACGTAGTATTTACGTGTAGTTTCAGCGTGAACATAGCCAAAATGTTTCAAGACAACTATGAAAAAACTGAATTTCGTAAAATCAGATCACAACTTACAAATGGCAGCTGTGCATTAGCCGAGCCTGTGACTGTGACTTGCGACCGCTTTACGCACTTGTGCATCGACTGCTGTTGCCTGCATTGAGCCTGCGCAGGCTCAAGGATCGGATGCCTTAGACCTTAGTCAGCCAAAAGTTGCAGCTGGTAAAGCACAATCACTAAACGTCAGACCACAAAAGCATCTAGCACACCACTTTACACAATTGGGGTTAAAAAGCAATTTTACATCATTCCAGCCCGCTTTCCGAAATTCCATTGGGCCCCCCCCCCCCCCCATATTTTCTTAGAGCGCCATTTATCCCCTTTTATCTCACTTCGGGTCGGGTCTCGGCGGTCTTTAGTTACTCAACAGGAGAAGATTTATCGCCAAAATATTTTTCTTTCTTTGGCCTACTCTGCGCAGAAGGTCATAAGAAAAAGAGGTACATAACTATGGCGCGTCTTGAAGTAAAGTTTCACTAAGCCGAAATGCAATCGCCGTACAGTTTGAAGTGCTTCTGATTTATGTTACTGCACGGGTTTACGTCAAGTGCCCATAATTAAATGCCGCGTCGATGTTTACAACCAGATGGGTGGGCGGTTCTTTATTGCGTTGAACTTGGACGGGTCCTTTGAATAAAGCGAAAAATTCTGGCGACCATCCTGCTGACGTAAAAGCTTCTCTTGTCTTTAAATTTTCGAAAACTGTTTGGCAACTTGAACATTTTTGGCACTTTACTTTGCTTCTCTTTTTAACAGCTACATATACTTAACGGAGATGTGTGCCACATTTTGCTGAGCTCAGGTGAAAATGTTCGGAACAATAAAAAAGGTCAAAGAAGACAAAAAGGGCGAAAACTATTTCAACCCCGTTCTCTGGAATGTCGATCATCAGATAAAAGTTTCTTTGCTAATTGACGTCAAGCCATAGCAGCAAGGAGCAACAAATGCTGTGCAAAAAAGGAACTCGAATTTTTACACTGTTCTCTGAATGTTTTTTGTGGCCGTGTTTTGACATTTTGCGAAAAATTTGTTAATAAAAACGAATTTTTACACATCGTGCGCAAAATTACGTAACCCGGCTTATTACCAACCGTTCATGCAGTACATACATAACGTTGATGATTTTCCGGCAGAGACAGCCCTAGAATGCGGAATGCAGAAATTTGCCAGTCCGCGTTTATGTATCTGCTCACAGCCTTAATTGAGTCACGAAATGTTCCAACTTTACAAGGGTGTTAAGAAACAGGAATTTTGGAGCCCTCCTTCAGACAAACACACTCTCGCATTTAGTGATGTTTTCCCACGATTCAGTCATCGAAACACAGGCAAAGAGACAAAGCCAGCAGAACTAATCACTTAGAGGCCAGATACAGTAAGACGTCAATCCCTGATATGGACTCCTGTGACACATCAGGTGCTTTGTACATTTTCTCCATAATGTAGTTATATTGTATTTGTATCCCCACACGGCATGTTCATTCTTTAATTGTAATGCAGCTGCATGGCCCAATAAAACAGTAATAATGATTATTGCTCGTCCCCTGCTATTGTCACACAAAAATCCAATCCCTGCTGGTCGTCTGTATTTGGTTTCGCTTCCCGGTGTTTCGTGTTTATATTCGTTTGTTCCGCGACATTTCAGGCCCGACCGTTTCAGGCCCAGTTTCTCAGGCCCGGCCGATTTAGGCCCAGCATGTTTGACCCATTTATAGGCTTATAGTAGGCTTAGGCTCCAGCCGGGCCTGAACCTGTGCCCCGGGACTGAACCGTCGCACAATCAGGGTTGGATTAAAAAATTTTTTTATTATCGAACTTTTTTTAAAAAAAAAAACTTTAAAAATTTTTTTTTTTAAAAATCACTTTTTTTTATTCCGGACCCCCAAAAAATTGGTTTCTAGAAAAATGAAATTTCTGAAATCATGTTACTTAGGTATGTTTTGAGGGACACTAAAGAGAACTTCTCCACTGACTTGCATGTTTATGTCGATCACCTGCGATCTAGCCCATTTGGTCATAATTTGAGAACCCGCCCGAAGGTAACTCTGTGGGCATATATGACAAAGGGAAGACCAACCTTCTGTTTGTGAATTTGGGGATAAATTTGAAGAGAGATAAAGAGTTACACCACACTCATGTTGTGTGACAAAAGCAACAAATGACAAATCCACACAACTGCAAATAGGCGAGCAAAGTGGAGTCTGTCGATAGCTTACGTCGATAGCTCAATAACTGCACAGTATACGGTATGGGGTGTCCTATATTATACGTGCAGCGATTGTTGGGATGTCTGGGAACTGTATGAGTCCATTACAACGCCATTTTAAACTGAAATATAAGCGCCGCAAGCGATTTTTTGAGAATGATGAGCAATAAAACGCATGAAAACATACATTTTTACCTTAAAAAAGTGAGAAAATAACGAAAAAAAGGGGAAAAATAATAAAAAAAAGTGGACTTACTTTTTAAAATTTTAAAATAAAAAAAGTGGCCAACTTTTTTTTAAAAAAAAAAATTTTTTTTTTTTACAAAAAAATTTTTACTTTTTTTTAATCCAACCCTGCGCACAATACGTCACGTTAGCCGAGAACTTGGATGGTTTCACAGGTCTTGCTTATCTTGCATGGCTTTTGGTCAACAAGTTAAATGCTTCCCGTTATCTCTGCAAGTATGTATACGTCATTCGAGCCATAGCAAAAAGCTGCCTGTCACAGCCCTGAGTCTGACAACAACTGGCAGGATGTAAAAACTTGTTGTGCAACCTTCGCAGAGCAAAAACGAACACAACAGACAAGATAGTCCCGCTTGCTTATTGAATGCGGAAGCCCACACGCTTCCCCAAAACAAAATCGCTTGTTCCCCAGCTCTGCTGGCGCTCCAGTGTTTTCATCAACCGTTGGTTGTGGTTCTCCTGCTTGTGCGACAGACACCGTTAAAATGGCGCGAGGCGACTGCTTCAACGTTGTTTGCGTCATCCCATATCGCCAATACAGCCGGCTGTCAGCCAAAGTCAGCGATCATTCTAAATGTCTGTTCATCTTGGTTCCTGCGCTAAGATTGTGCCATCACCACCACGCTCAATTTTTAGCTCCTTTGGGATTTTAGCGCGCGGTTGTGTAATATCCCGCTGCTGGCAAGAGCGCCTTTTCCAACACACATATAGTGGTTCCAACACCAAAGAACCGAAAAGGCGCCTGACCACAGTTTTGTTTTTCGTTTACAGTTGGTCTATATTACACACATACATTGCGCGTTTGTCTATTATTTTACCAACGAACAAACAGAGAGTGTTACCACTATCGTAATAATATAATATGGCCGTCGTTTGGATGAACCGTGCAGAAAATCGCGCGCTACGGTGCTGGGTGCCTGGAAAAACATTTGGGGCGAACCAGGATATTAACCTTTTCCTGATGGTGTGCAGATATTGTAGAAAGTTTTGCCCAAGGAAATTATCAAACTTGAGGAAGTTTAGGCCCGATTTCGTATCTAGGCCTGAATCAATTTTACCTCAAAATTAAGCGCTCTTGCATATTTCCGCTGTGGGTTGAGCAGGTTCCGCGGCAACATACCTACGATATCTCTTCCGCATAAACACAGGACTCAGAAATTTGAGCTCAACATGCCGAAACCAGGAAGAAAAACCGTTAACAACGCACTCCAAACCTCAATTTCCACGAAAAACTGCGTTTCGAAATCCTGGTGCATCAGCAGCCCAGCAAAAGTCGACCAATTGGTTTCAGAGAGCGGCGTAATAAATTTTTACTTATTTTTTACACGATCCGCGCGAGAAAACTACGAAATAAAACTCGGCTAAGATGAGCGCCCTGGCCGCGAACATTATTATTATAGCTCGCTTTTTGTGTGTCCGAGGTTTCCGTTTTCCAGTTTTTAGCCAGTTTCCCGCGTCCTCAAGGTTACGGTATGAAACTGTTTTTGTTTCATACGCGTGATTAAACTCGTGCCAAAGTGCAAGTGCCACATTCAATTCTGAAAATGTTGCCTTTTATTCAGTGTCATCCGACTTGCCGAGTGCGTTTTACAGTTTTCACTGAAACTCAAACGCAAACCGCAAAACCTCAAATTTTCGCTGAAATGCCGATTGACCAGCAGCCAAATAATCAATCAAGATCGCAGCAGCCGCCCACGAGTAACGCGCACAAGACGTCCACTGGGTCAAATGACGCGAAAGAGTCGCCAACGAAGAAGCACGTCCAGAAAAGTGTGTCAGATGTGCAAGAAAAGGTCTGGGCTACATTGTTTGTGGCGCTAATTTTGTCACGAAATCGCTTTTCAGACCTTTTCAACTGTGTAGCATTTTAGAAAGGGATAGCCCTGATCCATGCAAACTGCTTTTCCGCTGCGACGAAACGATATTCCGTTACATTTAGACAAAACTAAAGATTTTACAATTTCAAAAAAAAAATGACAGAGCAGCCCACCCGGCAGTCCCACACGCCGACGTGACTCCAAATTGACAACACCACAAACTTCGCATCCGGCGCCCTCAGCTGTGGTTGCTCCAGCTGCCGTGCGAAAACATTCATCAGCTGATCGGACGAAAGCAAAAGGTCAGCAGCAGTAATGTATTTTGGAAATTTTGTCGGTTCGTTTGTCATAATCTGAGTTCAATCATAATTTTGGCGAACGTCCCAAAGTTTACATGTAGTAAGTCACAATATAGTCCAAGTACATACAGTATAAGCGAAGTCCCAATATATGTGGAAGGTTCATCTTTGATCTTCACTGTGCGATATGCCCACCTAGCTTCAGTGCTTTAAATCCATTTTCTAAACACAATTTTACGGAAGCGTTTTGGTAGCGATTAGATAAATGCGGAATGCGGAAATTGGTGAGCGGATAAATGCGGAATGGTAAATTTCTGCATACCGCATTCCGCGTTTTTCTGTTCACCTTTGCGGAATGGTGCGCGCTTGGGTGACGATAACAACTTCCAGCATGCTGATCTCAAGTGTTGCGTGTTAACGCAAACAGCAACTGAGATGTTTGACCTTTGAACAAAAGCATAAATTTACTTGCAGGAATTCAAAATTCCGCAAAGGTGAGCAGATAAATGCGGAATGCGGAATGCAGAAGTTTGCCATTCCGCATTTATCTAATCGCAGCCTGTGGAATCTGTAATTGCAGTTGTTGGGCATCGTGCCACTCTATGACCATTCTCACGTCTGAGCCTTCGGTTCCTTTGAACTGAGTACTGCACAGGCCAGGTTGTTAATTAAAAATATCTTTTAAAAAAAGCTCGTTAATTAAATTTTTTTTAACCCTGGCACAGGCACGTTGGGCATTACCGGTGTCGCACCCATGCACAAGCAGCAACAATTAAGCACCTCGCTGACGAGGTTCATTGGACCTGGTCACAGAGTCAAAGTATATCATAGTCAACACTCCATCCATCCAACCCCGGAAGGCTCACATGATGCTAAATTGTGATGACACATCTTGTCATGCACACCTTTTGCAGTGCGCCAACTGCCTCCCAATTTCGCCAGCCAGCCCACCGAGCAGCATTCAAATCAGCCAATCAAGCCTTCGAAAGCACTCACGTCCAGCCAATTGACCGATTTGACCAATCAGCGCAGTGGTAGTAAAGCGCCGTCCATAGCATCGACTAGTAGCACAGGTAGATGACCTGTTTTGATTGTTATTCACTTTAGCTAACCTGTCGCATCACTGGCCCGTGAATAAGAAACAACTTGAATCGGCGGGGATTGAACTGGATGTTTCACGCACACAGTATAACATACACCGGAACTGTGTATCTCCTTGGCATTCAGGCACATCCAGTTCAATGCATCGTCCGATCACAATCGCCAACCACAACGTCACCGGGCCGCTGCCCCCTGGTCATACGGCTGGGTCGCGTCTGAGTCTCGACCCACCCAGGGGGTCGGAAGGGGTCGTACGATATTCGTCGCATTACCTTTATGATGGCAGTTTTCCGCCCGAAGACTTCTATGGCGGGCGGAGTGGCGTGGAACAACACTTGAAAGATGCAAGGTTGGGCTTTGTTTGGCGTGTGGGCATTGATCCTGGCTGTGAATTGTTCCAATACTTTCGATTAAATTTCGGACGACTCATAACCCTTTTTTTGGAGCATTCGCGTCACAAAAGTCCCATTAAACGCAGGAGGTTATGAATACTGTTTTTGAAAAAGGAAACAGCAATAACCCTTAATGTATGTATAGAACATGAGTTATTCACCGCCTAGGTTTCGTTGTTTTGAAAGCTTTATTCTTGAACATTGGCTGATGACTCCCATAAAGCCGAATGTAAAAAACAAAGTTCAACACGTGTGGCTCTTCGTTGCAGCTCCTTCTTGTTTATGCGCCTGGAATCTTTCAAAAGTAGACAGCCAGCTGTCATTCCATCTCTGAAAAAGTGCCGAGTTTTAACTGAAACCAAATCCTGGCTGAAAATAATACCGTTGGAAAGAATGCAATTTGCCAGGAAACGTTCTTTGTTGACACACCTTTCACGACATGTTGTCATATGGAGTCAGACTTACCGAAAGTTTTTTTAACCATTTTGTGGCATTTATGAGCTTTTCTGTGCAGAAATTTTCAAAATTTATCAAAATCTTACTTTCTTCAGATTTATGGACCAATCACTGATATCATACGACAGTACGGCCGATTCGGGGTCAACAAAGTCCACCATACGAATGGTCAGTTCGCTAAAATATTTCTTATTTATTTCCTCAGATGTGTTTGCATTTTTTAATTGCCGCCAACATGAATCAGGTTCAATTTCAGGTGAATTTCCGTGACCCGATCGTGACATCGGTTGACGGCGATATGGACAGGCTAAATGGTGAGATAAATGGCGGAACGCAACCGTTTGAGGTGGGTTGACGCTGGCGAAATTTGTCTGCTCTCTGGCACTGACGATGACCTGGTGCACCACAGCCCCTGTTCGCATGTCTGCTGTGCGTGAAAATACTGGTAAAACGTGCAACAAAGTATTTGGATAACGGAAGAATTTCCTGATTTTGACCAGCGTGTTCTACACTGGTCAAAAGTAATCAGCAGTAAACTTTGCTGCTGATCACCTGTTTTTTACACTGGTCAAAATCGCAATAACTACTAGTGAAAGTCGTCGAAAGGCCTTTAATTAGAAAAGCAGACTTGATCAAAAGTTCCGGTTCGAGTGACATGTCGACGTCCAAAAGTTGTTCGTTTTCAACCGTGATCGTGTCTGACATTGACCTTGATTTTCAGGTTGACCAAGTGATAACCGACGACATAATGCTCTCACATCCTCGTGCCTTAATTCTGCTCGCCTGCATTCAAGGCGCTGTCGGGGTACAATTGTTGGTATTCGGCATGATTGGGTGGGTGTATGGTGAGTCTTTCAGGCTTAAATAGGCATAACCTCAGGCGTAAACATCTGTGAAATAAGGCCTGACAATTTCAGGTGCATCTCCATACCTCACCGTTCTGTGGGTGTCCATGCTACAACTGGTCAATGCAGTGGTTGGTGTCACTTTTGTCAGGTCCAGTCCCAAGTACAGGTGGGTATATTGCAATGTTGAATAAAATTCCATGTCTGTTTTAATCATGAAATTGTGTATTCCGCGACTTTTCAGGCCCGGGCCCGGCCGATTCAGGCCCAGCATGTTTGACCCATTTACAGGCTTAGGCTCCAGCCGGGCCTGAATAGGCAGGGCCTGAATGGCCGGGCCTGAGCCTGTGCCCCGGGACTGAACCGTCGCACAATACAAAGATGTGTCTTCACGAAAATGGCCTTTCCTTGTCTTTCCTCCGATCTTACGTACATTTATTTCAGATTGTTGCTAATCCATCTACTTGGCTGTGCGCTGACCACGCTGTTGTCAATTGTCCTGTTTGGGGTCACTGCTTATTGGCTGATGGAAGAAGACAAAACGGCCACAGGTACTGTGCTTTAAATCAACGTTGTTTGGCGGGACTGGGAACTTCTGGTAAGGGCTCCACCAGATAGACCCGAAACACGAAACCCGAAATACATTTTTTCTATGTCCATGTTCCGGGTTTCGGGTTTTGAAAAAAACCCGAAACCCGAAACAAGAAGCATGATAATCAAAAATGTTTCGACTGACAGTATAAATTGTTCACGTCAGCTACAAGTGGCAAAACCGAAACATTTTCGATTATCATGCTTTGTGTTTCGGGTTTCGGGTTTTTTTTTTCAAAACCCGAAACACGGACATAGAAAAAAATTATATTTCGTGTTTCGGGTTTCTGGTCTATCTGGTGGAGCCCTAAACAAATAATCCGATCTCGCGACTGGCAAATTTTTACGGGTCATGATGACACGCGAGCAACCTTGAAATAATGCAAGTAGAATCAAAGTTGACTGTTCTTTGTCATTGTCCATGGGTCAAGAAACGTCATAACTTTCGAAATAATTCCCATTCAACGAATTCACTGCATAATTGATAATTATACTATAGATCATCACCAGTAATGCAGCGGCAACATTTGTCCAATGTACAACCCACGAAAGCATCACACACCTATGCACCGGTTTCACATTTGTCTTTTGACAGACACGTTTGAACCTGTTGGATGAAAATTGAATCGTCCAGAAAACATAAATCCAATTAGAGCTCCCGGGGGCTTTAAGTTAAAAATTTTCCACCTAGAGCAGCCCCCGAGGGCTCTATTCGCCGGGAAGAGGGGCATCAAGTGGAAAACTCCGGTGCCTATCACAGATCATCACACCATTTTAACGAATCTATAATTTGATCGCAGCCTTCCAAGTATCAGTGTCCCCTGACGCCGACCACCCGCCCGAGCTGGGTCTAATCCACAACAATCGCAAATCGCTGCTGGGCACACAGGACCTGATGCAGAACACCAGAATCGCCATGTATTCGTTGCAGCTTCTCTTGACGCCCATACATGGTCAGTTGGAGGGGAGCTACATACATACCGGAGAATGCCAAATAAGTACCCCCGTGGCCTTGTTTGGAACGCGCTTCGGATCTGAGATCTGTGGCAAATATTAATTTCCCAATTGAGCCCCCTCTACTGTATGTACAAGCGCGCGAAACACTGCTGAAAATGACCACTGTGGGGGGATTATTCGGAAAATCTTCCGAATAAGCTCCCACCAGGGACTTATTCGGGGAGATGACTGTTCTGGGTTCGGTGTTTGCAAAGTCGAAGTAAATTGTGTAGGTCTGGAGTCGGGTGAACTCGAAGATCAGTTCAGCTCGCCGAAATCGGGCCCGAACTGTTGGTCCTGAAAGAACGTCGAAGAAACCCGCTGAAGGGCACGACAAAAGCTATTCCAATATTGTAAAATATTATGAAAGCAATAATAACGGATATTTTGTCCACCCTCATGGTGCCGCAAAGTAGTCTGGCTTGAATCCAAAAAAGAGCATCAATACGCATACATCTATATGTGGGCTGCTCCATCTGTCCGTCTATTTTGGGTTGTAAGTTGCCTGATAATCAAGCTAAACCTGATGTTTCAGGCATCTGCAGCGCAATCTCATTCGTGCTTTTGTGGATGGCGAAACGGGATCTGAGCAAAGGTCGCATCAATAACGCCTACTTCTTCAGTCAACCGCCGGGGGCGCATCAGGTGCGCGCGGGAAATTTGAATTTTGAAAACAATTAATTTTGTCTGATAAAAATTGTTTATCAATATTCTAAAATTCTAGAAAGTCCTGGTCCCGATCGAGGTCCGCCAAGTGAAAGAGCTACCACCGGATCCTGCCCACACCAAACTGGTTACGGTAGCGGTGCAAACGAACAACACTGTGACGCACAAAAGATGGTGAAACATTCATTTTGACATATTGAACATTTCAAGATTGATTTGTTGTTATTTTTCTCTTCTTTCGCCAAAATGTTCTACATTCAAATTGACGAATAAAAATTACATTTAGCCTTATTTCATGGTGAAACATTGATGCAGCATTTGAACAAAAATCCCATGCCACAACAGCCTCATCAACAGCATGAAACATTTGCCCTCGTTCCCCGCTGTGACTATTGAAACATTCGTGGTGTGCCACGCAAACTCGCAATAAAAAGTCCAGCCTTTAACACTCATTCCTATTCTTTTCTCACAGTTTGGCAAGAAATATTGAAATATTAGAAATCAAATTCAAGAAAATCGAAACAAATATCAGCATGCTCCCAACCTCGGTTTTGGTTTTACTGCTGCTGCCCAGCTACCCATCCATTACTACGGCTCACGACGATTTCGGTTGCATTTCGTGTTACAACGGTGGCACGTGCTACAAAACGGTGACGTATGGAAACCGCAGCTCGCATGTGTGCTTTTGTTGGGACTGTTATTACGGTTAGTGAAGGTGGGTGTCTTTTTGGAATTTTGTGCAATTAAGGGTTGATGAATAATTCTCGTGTGCGCCAAATGTGGGGACGGCTTTTTCTTGGAAATTGAAAAAGTTGTGTGATTCTGATTGCGTAATCGTAGAATGCAGATGGACAGAACCGAAAGAGCCCAAATAGTCAAGAGCGGAACGTCCATGCGAGGATACCAGGCAGTGCACAGACAAGTTTTGTCCAAAGGGTTTTACGCGTGGCAAAATGAAACGTGTCTCACTTGACACGTGCAAATCTCAGCGTGCCGTACTTTATGCAATAGAAAACGTGGCAATTAGATATCGGTATTTGAACAACTTTGAAACCACGTCAGAGCAATAACCATAATACAACATGACATATTGCTGAAACATCACCCACCCTCTTGCAGGTGAATACTGCGAGCATGCTGTGCCCGGCTGCACACATCATTGGATCTGGCGCGTCATCTTCGTCGCACTGTTTGTGCTCGCTGCACTGACGTTGTTGTGCATCACGGCCGTGCTCATGTACAGGTGGGTTGTTGCGGCAAAAAAATTGATAATTATTTTAAAAAAATCGGTTTATCGACACAAAATCGGTGAACCAATTAGTTCGCCGACTAGACTATAAAATCTAGTCCGTCAGATTCGTCCGAACAGTAAATAAAGCACATAAGTAAACAGTCAATCAAAACAAATCGTTTCCAGATGTTTCCAACGCGAAGAGGCGGCGGTGCAGACGTCGGCCGAACATCAGGTGCCGACGAAAGTGGTCGTGCCGAAACGCAAACCGGTCGGTTCATCAGACAAAGCTTTTATAATTTCGAACCATACTTTCATAAGACACATAAGTTTTGGGTGCACTTTGCACCTGAAAATTTTGGAGAAATAAACAGTTTCGAATCAGAGAAATCCAAAAACAACATTCGCAATCAGTGGTTAATAAAAAAATTTTTTTATTCAAACCCCATTTTTTTTTAAAAAAAATTTTTTTTTTAATTTAAAAAAATTTTTTTTTATTCCAGCCAAAAACTGCCAGAAACGAAAAAAAATGAGCGCTAAAACAAAAAATAGTGGCATTTTTCTTGCATAACGTGTGGTAAGTGCATATAAAGCACTGACGACACGAAAACAATACTAAACAATGGTCATGAGTACCAACAGTAGTCAGGTACACACCCGTACACTTCCCCCACGTGGTGTGGGTGCCTTCGTGTGGCTTTGTGACACCCAAGACGGCAGATTTGGGTGAAACTATTGCCTTTTGGTACACGACCAATGCAAATATGTGAGAAACAGTGTAAATATAGAGTGAATATCACACCGAATCACTGCTTTCGGGTCTGTTGCATTGATAAATGCATGCCCACCCAGTCACATGTATAGTCCAGCCACGAACTCATGAGACGACTTTTTTTTGAAATTGGCTTGTGCGGATCCAACAATGTTTCGGTTCCACGTATTTCGGAAATGAAAGAAAGAGAAACGCACGTATTTTTTAAAAACACGCTCTCCACTCGGTGCGTAAATTCCCTTTTGACTCCCAAAACATTTGTGTGCTGAACATCGCTGCTGTTCGCGTAAGCACGCAACAAATTGAGGTCAGCCAGCTGGAACTTGTCATCATCTCCCTCAGCCAATCCCTTTCTTTTGTTTGCGAAAACACGTGTATCTGGAGCATTTTTTAATGCGGCCAAGCAAGCTTTAAAAAAGTCGTCTCATGAGCTGGTGGCTGGACTATACATGTGTGTAATCCTATGAGAGACCATGTGAGTGTGTGCACTATGTCTAGATGCCACAAAACAACGATTATGGCACCCAATACACCCATGGTAGGGTCGGGTGATGTTAACAGTAGCAATTTTTATGCAAAAAATAGCACTTTTAGAGCAAAAAAATAGAGAAATTTTCGAATTTTGAAATAATAAAAAAAATTTTTTTTAACTTTTGGAACGAATTTTTTTTTTAAAAAAAAGAAATTTTTTTAATAAAAAAAAATTTTTTTAAAAAACCACTGTTCGCAATGTCATATCGGTTCCAGGCCGTGTCCAGCTCCAGCAGTGAAAACGGAATGGACGACCAATATCGCGCACGACCGAAACATCACACGTACAGCGCGCGCAGCTACGGTCGTCCGGCCGGACTGCAGTTCGGTCTGTGGCTAGTGTGGTCTTTCCAAAATGATTTTTACAATTATTTTTATGAGACTTATTAGACAAGAGCGTCGCGCTGAACCCCACGATCGGGCTGGCAGTGGCCCCGGTGCCCAGTGAGCTTTCAAAATCAGGCAAAAATCCGTTCGGAAAACCACCCGTTGGACATGAGGATGGTGAGATATTAATTTTATTTTATTTTGTTCGCCTATGTTCTTTTTTGCATTTGTGTATTTTTATAAATGCATGTGTTTTTGCACGTGGCCCTATTCAGATCGTGCCACACCAACCGCCTCGCCAACGGATCTGCCCGGCTTTGACCAGTATCCGTACAAAAGTGGACGCGGTTCACTCAAGGGCTCCGTTTACGCAGGTGATCGGGCTAAGTTTGTGGTTGTTGCGTTGTGAAACAACAAAAATATAAATAAATTGTTTTTTTAGAACAGCGCTCGATGCCCGTGAAGAGCTACAGTTTGGGCAGATCGAATCGATCCAGGTCAAGGTGAGTTTAGGAGTTTTTTGAGCTCCGGCAGACCATTTTCCATTTCTAATTTGGTTCTATTCCGTAAAAATGTGTGGTAATTATGTTCAAAATTAAGTTAACCTGATTGGCCTGTATTTTTTCTACCTGATGATTTTTTCAGCTCCGGTTCCCGCACGCCACGTGGTTATACGTATTGAAAAAGACTCAAAACAGGCAGTTCAGCGGAGACAGAAAAAAATATTGGGCATTTCATTGTGATTAAAAAATTTTTATCAAGTAAATGCTTACATGTCTTATGGTGTCAGGAAAATTGTCTCAGTTGTAAAAGTGATTGCCTAATGACTAGATCTTCAAATAGGATAGGACACGAGACACTCATGAATTGTTCATAAGGGCAGTAATTTGCATTCCAAAAAGGGTGATATTTTCGAAACGGTGTAAAGGTCGGTGGAAAGCTCGGTCGACAGCTCAGTGTGATAGACCTCGGTGTAACCTTGAAACATTCCACGTTAATAGCAGGCAATGTTTCACGTTTACACCGAGCTACGTCGACCGAGCTTTCGACCGAACTTTACACCGACCTTTACGCCCAACTGACCTTTACACCGTTTCGAAAATTCCACCCAATGTCTCTTTTTTGCTTCAGCACCGAAGGCACAATAATTGCAAACTGCTGTCTGACCCACAGAACGATTTTTTGTTATGGTTGGGTGAGCCAAAAGAGAGTGTGAATTGGAGAAAAGGGGAAAATTTTGTGTCAAGATGCTTACAACAAACGTGATTTACTTCATTTGTACAGTGCCAGCTGCAATTTTTGGCTGATTGAGGCCTGCGCCTGCCGCGCCTGCTGCTTTTGTCATTTGTAACATGATTTTAATTTAGGTTTCCTCAGCTGTTTTGAAGCATTTTATCCGTTTTGTTCACGCCGATGGAAAATAACAGATGCGGCGTTGCAAAAACAAACAATAAAACTGCCAGTAGAAGCGACACGCGCAGTTTTTCGCACATGGTGCGATGTTCGACAATCTTTTCGCTCGCAGCGTACCACTTGAAGGTGGCGAATTTGCTGTTTCCAGTTTCCAAATTGTATGCCACATTCATAGCGAACAGACATAGTGAACGAACAGACAAAAGCGAGCAAAAATGTCGGACAAAAATGTTGCAAACCAAACGTCACAAAACAAGCAGACGCAGCTGCGCATACGGCCGAACCTGCAAAGCCTATGGAAGCGCGGCAGGCTCATGAACCTGCGACCGCTTTGTGCATGCGAAAGCCTGCGCCTCGATGCAGCTGCACGCGCAGGCCTCAATCAGCCAAAAATTGCAGCTGGTACCGTGCCTGAACTTTATATTTATTTACCTGCTGGGCGCTGTCTCTGGAAAGAATCGTGTGTTTTTGCACTGAGATAGAACGATTACATGTATTGAGTTATGTATTTATCAGACGATGATTTGAGGTGAATTATGTAATGAAAAGCGTGTTTATTGCGGCCGTTGTGTTGAGTGATCGATAAAATGGTTAACAAGCGGACGAAGGATGTTGAAGTATTTTTAGTTGATTTCCTTCGCGTAATGCTGCACCATTTGCACCCTCTCAATAAACCAATTTACGTATCTGCCCCATGCCGTGCTGGGAAGCTCACTCACTTCAATCCCTTGTCAGAGTAAATTTTATCAAAAACACATCATCACAATCATAGGCTGAAAACCACCCAAAAATAGGGATACAAGCTCCCTATCGACTTTCCAATCGTAGTTTGAGCCCAGTGTTCAAAATTCAAGTCCATGTACTCTAAGTTATAAAGCGACTAATTTTAAGATTGTTGACGCAAGTCTATCCAGAGCTTTTTTAACGTGCCTTGGGTCACAATTGGTCACAAAGTTCCTTTGGGAATGGAGTGTGCAACGTTTTGCCGAACACTCCGTGGTAAGGCATGTAGTTCAACTACTTTAGAATAAGCCTTGCATACAAGTCAAATTCATGCAGCATACGAGTTGGCGTAATTCATTAGAATTAGTGCGCCCAGCTCCGTCCTCTGGGACAACAGTGCATGACTGCCCATAACACAGCACAGCAGTATATTTTGTTCGAGGTTTGCAGTTTTCACTTTATTCCAGATGAACCAGTAGCTTTCGACTTTTCGTGCGTGCAATTCCAAGGGCCATCGTCTCACGTTATATTGGTCGCACAATGACTTCATAAGAATTGGTCAATTTTTTTCCTGAATCGTAAGGCAGGAAAGTGACAGGGCAGTGACGTTGCGTTGCGCGATCACACACAAAACATGCAGTCACCGAAATGTTTCAGACCAGCAGCAACGTGGGCGCTATGCCGCTCTGCTGGATTATTTTCAGCTGAAAATGTTTTGTGATAATCAAATATAGCACAGTGGTTGAGAGAGACTGAACGTGAAAATCAGGATTGATTTGATGAATGCTTATATGGTCATTGTGCGACCAATACCTATAGTGAGTGACATCATAATCTGTCTTTTGCGCATTAGGTTCACGGGATCATCGTATCACTTGTAGTTTACTACAAATCCTAAAAACGCCTTCATACCGTGAATTATTCCACCCACATTCATATCAAGAGAAGTAAACCGGGGAACCTCCGGAGGTGACTGCGCAAGGCAAGGTTTCAAAATCCCATATCGACTAATTACTATCGCACGACTTGGTCAGGTATATCTGTAACGTACATACTTCCCGACCGCTGGTCGGTTACTTACCTGTTTTTGACCTTGGAGTACGCTTATCCACGGGACGAAAGTTGCCTGGCTTGAGTAACTTTTCAATTTAGGTTCGCCGGTGGCCTAACGCGTGTCAATTTTTAACTGCGAATGGTCTCGCTTTCGGCTGCGCAGGAGTAAAAACTCCATGGAAAGAATTGCCGTGAGCTATAGTCTGTTGATTATATTTCGACATTGTGTATAAGCCCCATTCAGAGATGTTTGGAGCGGGCTGGGTCGACGCCATTCTAATGAATGTTTCAGGCATTGCCAATTCAGGCGCAGAGCCATTGAACATTGTTGGTGTTGTGCGATGACAGACCACGTGTTTTTGCGCCACGCGGCAAGCAATGTTCAATCGGTCCTTGCCTGAATTGTCCATGCCTGAAACATTCATTTAGAATGGTGCTGACCCAACCCGCTCCAAACATCGCTGAATGGGGCTTATACACATGTCGAAATATAATCAACAGACTTATAAAGAACTGCACATGCGTGAGTGAAATATAAGATGTTGGCAGATATGTAAGTGAAACCTCTCACAAGAAGTGATATGGTGTGGCACTTTTGCTCCAAAGGAGGATACCGTGCAAGGTGAAAGAGCTGTGACTATCCGTTTGTATAACCCTGGCTGTGATCTGAGCTTATCCTTGGCGACCAATAACGGTATGTGTGTGCATCGAAAAAAAGCCGGACAGTATAGTTTATGTATACCTGTATCATTATCCAACAGACGTTTTTTTCTTTATCACTCTATTATTATTCATTGGTTGTTTGACGTCACCACCCACCTGCAGCACTTAGCCATTGATTATTTATGAATTGTTCCCACACTCTCCCGCAGTCTTCAAGTCTACATATGTACAGTATTTTATACATATGTATACTCTGACAATTCTTTTGGGAGAAACTTTTCAAAGCGTTGCCTGATCCGTAAAGCGCATGATGCGTGCACTGGCTATGGAAGTCACGTGGCCGCTATACACACCAAACACACACAACCAAAAACCCAAAAAAAGAAACGCCGAAAATTACGTCCAAGTTCACGGATTAAAAATTCAATTATACAGAATAATCTACTCTTAGTCGTTGTTTCTGACAAGCGGAGTGTCTGAGTTGCTTCAAACAAGAGGTTTCAACGAAACTAATTAAAACCGCGCTTTCCGGATTTCGATATCGTGACTGCACGGGAGTACTGTATGTACATAGAGCAGTCCGAAGGTATACATATGTACATATGTCCATGTTTTGCCCTGGAGTTCTTTATGTCGTTGATAAACTTCTTTAGCTTCAACAGCCAGAGAAAATTATTTTACCGCACCAATTGAAGACCTGTTCATGGTAATGGGCCCTGAAATAATACGCTCGGGCTCGGCGCTAAGCGCGAAAACGCGCTTTCGCGCTTTATTCGCCCACCAAATTCAGCGAATTTTTTTAAAAGGCCAGAAAACAAGTAAAATTGTTTAAATGCAATGTTTTCAAAGATTTATTTTAGCGAAGGAGCAAAAAAAGCGCGAAAATTTCAGGCGCGATCCCACCGCTAAGTGTTCGCTTTCAATGTGGGAAATTATAATTGGCAAAATTGCACCAGGCGAATCATAATTTGTGTTCAATTTTGTGGTTTTCACACGCTCACCGCCACGCGCTACTTTACAGTTAGTGCTAGTCATCGTCTTTGTCAATCAGTATAACTGCACGTTGTTCAAACCGTATCAGACCATGTTTCTAAAGGTTAGTCATCAACTCATTACGTAAATTTCCTGAATTTTTGTTTTTCAGAAGCTCAGACACTATCACGGAAATCTCTTACCCAGACTGTCACTTGAAGGCATTAGCGCAGCAGTGGTGAAGCACAACAGGTGGTGCAATCAACTCCAAAGTGTGTTTTTATTATCGGACCAACGCGTTATAGCAATTAACATTCTTTTGTGTAGTTTCTTTCAAAACACTTCTTTGGTGGTTGTCTACAGTTCAGCGTCTGATGAGCTGCAAATACAGCTTAAGACATATGTATGTAGCATTACTCAACGGATATCTTCGGCAAATGTGTAATGATGTGTGCAGCGGACAAATATTTTAGTTAATGAAAGGTGTCATTATACCACCCGCTGTGCATAACAGCTTATGAGTCCATCAATTTAATCTTCTACGTGGATCAGATTAATGCGCGTGACTGTTTGGTTCCGGAACTCACATCACTGCAATTTGGCACCTCATGCCTAACTTGAAGCAAAATATACAAATACCAAGCCAGAAACATTCAGAAAGACAGTGCTGCGCTGTCGAATGGAGTGCTCGTAATATTATTATCATTTTTTAAAGAACTTTTAACGTCTATATTTCAATATCTGCATTTATCAACATCTTTAGTAGGCTAGTTACAGCTAGGGTTGGGCAAAAAAAAACGACGGCGTTTTTTCTTAAAAAACGACGTTTTTTAAAAAAAACGCCTGGGTCGTTTTTCGTTTTTTAAATCCTGAATTTCCTTGATTTTCCCTGATTTTTCAGGGAAAGTACCCTGATTATCAAGGAAAATCAATTTTTTGCCCCATTTTTTTTCAAAAAATTTTCGACAAATTTTTACTTTGTCGAGATACGTCGATATACGGAGTTTGACTTTCAATGATGACCCCCGGCCAAAGTTGATCCCATGATGCGGGTCTGATATGGGATCTTAACAACTCGCTAGAAAAGGGTTGAAACCCGTTTATTTTGCCTCAGAACACATAGAATTACTTCATTTAACCACGTTTTCTTCCCAACATGAGCGTTTTCCATTTTTTGGGGGGCATATTTTGGTCATCTGGGCGTTTTAAAAAACGTTTTAAAATAACGTTTCTTTGTCGCATTGTATGGTGCGTTTTGTGCCACTTGGATTATAAATCTTAACTGATATGACTCGGCGGGCCAGAACGGTCGGCTTATAGTAATGTGGTCAAATCATCTCGTCAAACAAAGTCGTCGAACACGCATGTATTACCGTAGTTTTCGCGCTGATTTGGGGCTCATGTGTTCGACGAATTTCTTTGACGAGATCAATATTGACCACAAAACCATTAGCCGAACGGTCGGGCCAAGACTTTGCTATACCATACCTTGTGGGCGTTGTACAGGCCGGATGCGGTAGAATTGCTTTCGCATTACGACCAAACAGCTTAATCTCGTCGATTCTGTTTTTGGTCCTGCTTTGTTCTGTTGGTACGACTCCAGGCGGGTAAGGAGTCGGTGCTGAATTCAATACCTATTTCGCCCTTCATGCGCTATTGACGATAAATTGTTACAAATGTCGTGAATTTCAATGCTCCCGTTTGGATGGGTATCGTCCTGCTTGTTGTTACAATGTGTGACGACGCTTTTTCAAAGTCGCCGCACGGGGCGAGCGTCGCGCACGTTAAGGAGCACCACCCATGCATACGTGCTAATTTTACTAAAAGTAATTAGAAATAATGGAAGCACTTTTTGTGGCCTTCTTGATAAAATAGCGTGGGTGGCCAGACTTTAGCTTTCAGCAGAAGCTCAGCTAATTTCCACCAGCCATTTGCTTGCGGCTCATTTTTGTGATTATCCATCGATTCCTATCAACATTTGTGTCGCCATGGGAGGTGACACTTGATTGGTTGCTGCATTCTTATATGCACAACGCCTGCCACGCGCGCCACCGTTGAAAATGACCACAAAAAATATCCACATAATTCGTCACGGACGTTGATAAGGACATGCAGTTTCTTTCAATCACCTATTTACACTGCATGCAGATTTGCAGAATGTAAGTTGGTCAAAACTATTGCGGGACGGTTCAGCCCCGGGGCACAGGTTCAGGCCCGGGTATTTAGGCCCGGCCGATTCAGGCCCGGCTTGAGCCTAGGTCTCAGCTATAAATGAATCATGCTGGGCCTGAATCGGCCGGGCCTGAAAAACTGGACCTGAAAAGTCGCGGAATAGATCAATACACTAACTCAGGTGTCAGTTTTGTAACTACCTAGAAGCGCTTTGACCCTTTCATTTTTATGCGCTACATGGTTCATGTTCCGTCTTAACGTTGCAGCACCAAGCACAGCATAATTTTCCCAACGAATTAGAGCACGTCGCGCCGACCCAATTTAACACCGACAATGGGTAATCTGTGTCCACCGTGTAGAGTGAAGCGCCCATCCAGCATCACATCGGAAACATTCGTTGTGGCGCAGGTAAGCTTTGATTAAAAACTTTTTGGTCAAATCAGACTTTCACAATTCGTATGTAGTGTCACAATTGTTTACAGGATGATCGTAAATCCCTGCAAAAACAATGGCAGGTGACCAAAACAGCACGAGAGAATGTTGGTCAAGAAGTATTCCTAGACCTGTTGATCAAAAACCCGAAGCTCAGGTTGATAAAGACTTTTCATTTGTTCGAAGCAAGAAACATTAAGCAAGATCTTAGGAACTATTTCAGACATCATTTTGGCATCGAAGCACAAGAGTCGTACCAATCGCTTGTCGAATCGGAAAAGATTCGATTGATAGGTTTGCGATTCGATGCATTCATTGAACAAGTATTGGAATCACTCGAAACCGATCCGGTTAGATGTCGAACTGTCACATTTTCACGAAAATATGGTGTGAAAAAATCAACCATTGTTGTCAATTTCGCCAGGTTGAAGCCAGGCAGCGGTGTCGCACGCTCGGACGGCTACACTTCCACAAGGGCATCACGCACAACGCAGTACACAACCTTTCTTAATTTTCAACTAATTAACATTTTATATCTCGTGCACAAGCGTTTGCACACAAAGCACGGCCATATTTTTTTTTTATCCGTGCAGTTTTTAAGCGTTACATGAGTTCTACTTTTTTCCAGGAAGATTTCAACAGTTTGTGTCAGTGCTTTTTGGAACTCGTGATCGGTGCCGATCCAGACCCGACCTCCGCTCAACAGTGGCGGGATTTTACGAATTATATTACGGTTCAAATGTTGCACGGTTGGTCGTACTTTACGCTGTTACGCTAAAATTCACTGTCTATGAGTTGTCTCCTCCGCTTCGCTGACAGTCGACTTTGCAGTTTACACCACAGCAGTGTAGATCCAAAACCACACATCTCTCTGACAGATTTGCCCCGTGAGTAATGTATGGGGATACCTCAAAGGGCTCCCTTAGTCGTACTGGAAAATGGAAATGGAAAACTTGGACATAGAAAATATTTTCATTTTTCATGTTCCATTTTCCACCAAGACTAAGGCAGCCCAAATACGGCACATTTGGGTTCTGGTTTTGTTATCTTTACACCATGGTGTTCTCAATCCACAGAGATGTATAAAATGTTGATGACTATACCCAAAAACAACGACCTCACTCGATCTTCAGGCATTGCCCATGAGAGCGTCAAATCAGCGTTTGCGTGTGTTACAAGCGCAACCAGCTTGGAAAAGAAGAGGGAGCCGGGCATTCTGATCACTCAATCAACCGTGTGAGTTTAGTTCAGGCTTCGGGCCATGCGTGTGTTTTGTGTTGTCAAATGCAAAAAAACAGATTTGTTTCTCACGATTTTTGGATATGACATCACTGCCACCTGATACGCTCAACACTTTGTGCCTATCGAGCCTTAATTCTCAGGCAAATAAGTCCAACGCCGAGCCCTACGCCCGAAGTGACGCAAGTGAATGACGAGTTCGACGATAAAAACCGAAGGCCATCGCAAACCAGCAAACGGTCAATTACTTTGTCGGTGAGTCGTTTCATGATGGACTGAAACTTCGTGTCACGCGGACATAACAGCGGGTGTCAAAACGTCTGGAGCCAAAACAACGGTGGTAAAAAAACAGCAGGGACAAAGCAGCGGGGGTTAACACAGGGGATGGCAAACCAACGGTTGACAAAACAGGGGAGGGAACGCAGCGCGGGCCACAACAACAGCCGATGAGAAAACAGCGAGTAACAAATCAGCAGCGGTGATAAAACAGCGGGCTCAGCAGAAATTGCTAAACTTTCTTAGAAGCGCTTTGTATGACTTGTGGCAACCCCAATGTGGTGCATATGAGTGAACGACAATCACCCAGACTTGGAATTCTTTCTGTTAAACAGGACAAAGCGGATAACTATAGTCCAGCAACAGCGAACGCAGAATGTATGGCAGCCACACTGCCTGATTGGTAAAGCGGAAAATCCAGTGATAAGCTTGCCCGGTTTTAGACAGGAAGTTCGCAGACATTTTTTTCTTTTTCTTTTCTTTCTTCTTCTTCACCTTCAGACTGTTTATTCAACGCTTCGGTGTCTTCAAAAACTTTTTTAATTTTTTGCCTGGCAGCCACTTCATATCATTGCCTTTCTTTTGTGTCGTCATGAAGAAAAATTTATGCTTTAGCCACTTCTTTTTCTCTTTCTTTCTCTCGCGGTTTGTTGCTTGCTACCGTAACCCCAGTAGAACCATTCAAATTTTCATGTCTGAAGCGAGCGCGCACGTTTTCCGCTTTACGGATCAGGCAGTTTGACTGCCATAAATTCTGCGTTAGTTGTTGTCGGACTATATGTACTGTATGTATGTTTCTATGCCTCATGCTCTTTACGATTATCTACATTTTGCGAAAAATTTCTTGTGGATTTACTCTCTGCCATGGGGTTAGCCCGGACGATTGCTGTTGGGTTAGGGCAAGGCGCGGTTGCGACGCAAAAATGCCAAAAATATGACTAAAAGCGTTCAAAACAGCGTTTTCTTGCACAAGCAAGCGATTGACATTTTCAAGTGAAAAAATGGTGCTTCTCAAGATCAAGGCGTCATTTCTAAGGCGTACTCGTTCCCAAAGAAAAAAATTGCCAGTACCCCACACTCCCGGCCGATTTTCTCGTGCCTCATACCAGGGGGGTGGGGCGGGCAGTCCCCTTCCCCCAACGACACCACTGCTAAGTGCTTTATGGTTTTCCTCTTTTATTCAGATCCGTTCAAGCGCCAGCCAGAAATCATCAGCGGACTCTTCGTACAGCCAGGCTCGAATGCATTCATTACTGAGTAAGTGCAGGATCAAAATCAAATTAGATTTAAATTTGCTTAAATTTGAAAAGAAACAATTGTTTCATCTTCCGAAATCTTTGAAACTTCGAGTTTGGCCGACAAAAAAAATTCGCTAAAAGTTATATTAAAAAAAAACAGGACCGACCATGTCCACTCCAAGAACCGTTCGTGATCTGGTGGTTGCGCGCAAAAGTCGCGCTGAATCAATCAGCTTCGGCGGTGCTCTGGGCGGCGGTTTGACATTCAGCGTGACCGGGTCCAGACGTAAACCTCGTATTTCAAGTGTGTGTGTGTGTGTGTGTGTGTGTGTGTGTGTGTGTGTGTGTTAAGCCCCAGCTATACTTCGTTCTCTCAGAGAACAAAGAACAAATTCTCGCGCGCTGATTGGTCCACGTATGTTCAACAGCCAATCAGCGCGCGAGAATTTGTTCTTTGTTCTCTGAGAGAACGAAATATAGTTAGGCCTTAAAACTGCAGATGGATAAATGTGTGGGATAATGCATGCTGCTGTCGAGGAAGATCTCAAATCTACGTATTTCTTGAATGTATGTGGCACATCACGCGGAATGTCTGGACAGAATAGCCATTGTTAATCAAAATGGGTGTTCGTTCAACAAGCCACGCAGCTTGTTGCCTGCTTCGACTTCCAACGGGAGTTTCCCTGCGTCTGTAAGAATGCATGAGGCAACGAAACTAGAAATTTACTATACTACACGGCGCGCGTGAAGGGCTTGTGCATATGTTAACTGTTGATATTACACCGGTAGAGCACGCTTTTAGGTTTCCTCGCATCCAGTGCAATTTCGGTTTCTCAGCCACATTACCTATACGTATGTGTGTTGTGGTATCTTGGTCACATTCCTCTACAGATACTGTACAAGTCTGACCGAAGTTACAAAAGCGCAATTTTTCCACTTAACTGTCACCATTACTTTCCAAACCTTCGCAGCTCCGCGTCTATCCAATCGTAGTGATTCGCATCTGATCCGTAAACGCAGTGCGGCCGACAGAATGCCGCGATCACCATCGCAAGCACAGGGATTGCCAAGGGACGAGACGAAAGTGCTGAGGAAAGTGCTGAAAGTGCGTCTTTGGCTATTCAAAATTATGTTTTAGCCATTTTATGCGACAAAAACAATGTTTCATCTGGTATAAAATATTCTAGCGACTCGATTTGAACCAGCAAATCGGTGAGGAAATCATGATCGGCGCTTTTGAACAGCGACCGAATTTGCGATCGCATTTCGATTGTGACACGGACGTGACAATGGAGGTATAGGTGTTTCTCCTTATGATTTTAAGCACTACTAAGGAATTCAAAACTAGATTTTGATTATTTCGACACAGACGTTGCGTGGCGATCCGAAACTGAAGGCGCAAGCATGCCGACTGCAAGGCTTTCTCGAAAACGTCGTCCATCTCATGATTCATCACAATATTGTAAGAATATTGATTAATTATTGAATAGTTGATTAACTGATCAACTTTATTTGTCATTTCAGGATCGTGTCACCCGTATTTGCGAACGTCTCGGTCAATTGCATTACCGTCGCGGCGCGCCGTTCACGGCCGACAACTATCTGGCATTCAAACGCGTCACAATTGATATATTGACCGACGAACAACAGGATAAACACAAAGACCAGGTGCGCAATATTATTGATTCGTTGATTATTTAATACAGTAATCAACTTAATGGATCGATTACACTGACTGATTGATTCAGTGATCGATTGTGCAATTTATTCGCTTAAAATACATAACGTTGCGTTTGTATTCGCAGGACGATGAACTCCTAATGATCACATTGGAGAAAATCATGCGAATCGTGATCAAATGTATGAAGACCGGTTTTATGAAGGAAGCGTCCGGTGGCAGAAAGGTCAGGCCAAGGCTTGTTCAAAATCACTTTCGTTATTTGTTGTTTTATTCATTCAATACCGGCGAACAGTTTTTTAGAAGGGCATAAGCCTCAGTTCTAATATGGACGAAGCGTCGCTGTCACATAGCCCGAGCCCGAATCCCAGTCCCAGTCCCGACCCGTCACTGTTGTTGCCCGTCAAAAGTGAACCGTGTATGGGATCAAGCAAATCACTCAATATCTGAACGGGTCCACGAGACTTTGAAGAAATGATTCTTTTTACCGAGTGGTGATGTTTTTTTGTATTAGGTACACGTTTCCGCAACGCAATGTGAAAACACGAACAAAATTATTGTTTTCGCAAGAATTTTGCAGATTCAACATTAGGGCCAATATTGTGCATATCACTGAACTGAACATATCGCGCATCACAATTTATGTGTATCACGTGTGTGATGAACATAATAAAATATTTTTAATTGAGATGTATCGAGAAACAATCCGGTTACCATCAATTCTGGGTGAGACGCTGTCGAATATTCACACGTGCACGAACACAATATATTTTGTTGTTGAGCAAAAGTCATGCAAAGAACTGCATTGAAACTGAAGTGCGTAAAATAAGTTGACTGACAGAGTTTTATGCAAATCCACGAGTGCACGAAAACACAACATTGCAGTTTTTAATAACTAAACGCTTAAAAAACGCGGCAATTTATAGGATCTGCTGCAGGAGGCTTTTGTGCTCATGTTCGTTTCAATGCGAGCGAGGCCAAATAGCGAAGAGAAGGCACGCCCACGAACCATGATAAGAGTTGAGGATGTCTGAAAATGTCAAGTTTTTGGGTGTTATGCGCATTTATTGGAAAATCATTGTAATATATCAATAGTCGCATGAGCGTGAGAAAAATGATGATCTAACTTCAAGTAGACTGTGCTCGGCCGATGGACCAGCGCGTGACCTTGGAGATTCAGGACAAATCTCGCGTATAAATCTCCGTCGGTGGGAAGAACGCGCACGAACTGCCACTGAAACATTAGTAAAAACTGCTTTTCTTGTGAGAAAAACACTCCCTTGGAGCCTCCAAGGGAGTGTTTTTCTCACTTGGAGCAGCTTCAGCCCCGCCACTAATGATTTTCTGAGCGAATTGTATTCTTTTCTTCATATTCTACATATTATGAACTTTTGAAGTTTTGTTCACAGTACCAACTTGATGGTAAAGAAAATTTTCCATCCATATTTTTTTGATTTTTCATGAAACTGAGTTTACCGATTAGTTTCGGTGTTCAATCGGTCTTCTTTCAGGTTATAATAATCATCCTCAGAAAAGAAAAGCAGCAGTTAACAAACGTTTGTGCTGTTCATTTTCAGCGCACTGGACTCAAAAGTGGCTGCCCTGGAGCTCCGAGGATTCACAACTAAACAATATAGGCCCATAGCCCCAACCGTCATCACATCCACATCCAACGCCCACAACTCGTGCGTGTTTGCTTGCGGGTCCATTTTCACAAATGCCCACAACAACCCGTCGTGGTATTCCAGCTGCAAACGGATGGCTTGCGGATAACCGAACTCGTCGTCGGGGTGTAAGGTGGCTGGTGTTTCTGGAAGTAGATTGGAAGCATCTATGTATGTAGTATCTCTATTGTGAACAAATTTGGCCCGGAAACCGATGGACATGAAATGAGCTGTCTCGGTAAAGGGCTGTTTGAAAAGAATTATTATGACTACCAACCTCAACTATTGTTCTTGTCAAACAACCTTAGCGCTGATTGAACCAAATACACATGTGAAAATTCACAGCACAATCATTAATTTTCCCCAAAAATCAACAAAAAGCACGCAATCAACAGGTGAAATTGTGTCCACGATCACCAAGTTTGATACACCGGCCCTGAGTCTCTCACCTTTATACTTGCCCCCTCTGTCGACAGTGAAATCAATAATCACACACGATTTACACGTTTGTTCATCGGCAGGTATCACGTATAGACGATCGTTAATGGCACACATGGCAAGAGGACCAACCGGGATGCTAGACGATGTGTGTTCGGTGTAGGTGTGAGCCTGAAACATTTCAGTTGGGGTTTCAACTGTGGGTGATATTTTCGAAACGGTGTAAAGGTCAGTTGGGTGTAAAGATTGGTGGAAAGCTCGGTCGACAGCTCAGTGTGCTAGACCTCGGTGTAAACTTGAAACATTCCACGTTAATAACAGGCAATGTTTCACGTTTGCACCGAGCTACGCCGACCGAACTTTACACCGACCTTTACGCCCGACTGACCTTTACACCGTTTCGAAAATTCCACCCTGTGAAAGATTAGCGATAGTGGCTGGGATTGGGATTGGGGTTGAAACAAGAGAATGCGCATGTGGTCTGTGTTCAGAAGTATGTACAGATTCCACACTTTTGTGTCACACTAGACGGGACCCGTGCCTGCGGCCCGGCTACAGCGCCGCGCCCGTGCCGTGCCCCCTCCCCCCCCCCGAAGATCCGTTAGCATACCCAAAGCTACCCGTGAAAATTGACCCGTCCGCCCTTCCGAGGGAGGGGGCCACAGACACACATACATACATACATACATACGTCTTCCTGTTTTAGTAGTATAGATTGTGATGTTAGCGGATTGTCCTGGTTAAGAACAGACGAACTGAATTTCACTGAAGTTAAAAATTTCGGAGACGTACAAAGGTACATTCCTACACGAGCCGTGTGACTAACCAAAGCGTCAATCCTGAACATTTCGTGTCTCGTGCCGAAACCCTCGACATAAACTTCGTGGAATATGAACACCTGAGTGACGAGAAAACAATAACTGCTTGAAAAAGAAAGACTTATTTAGTTTCAGCTAAATAAATTATAAAATAAACAGCAAAAACTAAGATAAAACAGTGTAACGGACATCCTTTCCGTACTGACAGCCGCCGACGAATAGCCTATCAAAAGAATTCGGACGCGATAGTATTTGTCCGGCAATGTCAATTGTGTTGGTGTCGGGGTCCAAAACGCCGTGCAACATTTTGTTGCGGTTTGGTGGCTGATACATTGAGATCATGTAGTGGTGCTGAAAAAGTAAAAAAAAACATGGTCCGCAGAAGTTCCAAACGTGGAATGTTTGGTTTGCGAAAATAAGTCGAGGAGCACGATTGAGATTGGTGTCGAGATCAGTACCCGGATTATTTATCGTGGTCGGATCAAAGAACAAAATAACAACAATTCCGACATTTATCCAAATTTTGCATATTTTTTCTTCCAGATTTCCGTTATCATACCCATTTTTGCATCGCATGAAGTGACACATGTAACCCGATCAGGACATCGGATTCTATCGGGATTTGAAATGCTCCGGATCGGGATCCCGTTCGAGCTCTTTTTAGGCTCCTTAGCTATGCACAATAAAAACAACAACACTTATCAACTAACCGTCGCCACTTCGTACAAATACCAGGTTCGGCTGCCGAATTTCGGTCCCTTCACAAGATAGTAGACTATCTGGCCACTGGATAGATCATAACCCTGAAATCACTGTGTGTTGTTGTCAAGCTCACCGATGCTTCACACAAACAGTATAATAGTTCCCTGAACCTGTATCCGAACGCCACTGTTGTCCAACGTGTGCGCGTGACCAAAGAACAGCACTGTGCCACTAATCGTGGTGCTGTCGCGCTCAAGCAGCTCATTTTCTATGATTTTCTTGTTTTTGAATAAATCAACAAATGCCATATAGAATTGTGATTAAATATTTCATTTGCTACCACAAGATATAGTTCGCATTGCAGCAGCACGAAAAAAGCTCAAAAAGCTCACTCGAACGAGTTGAGGTCAAGCCGGAAAGCTGTAATGTTTCATAGTGTACCGGCGTCTCACTTTACTGATTTTTTAAATGCAGTGCTACAAGATTCGCTCTCGCTGTGAAATGCGCTTCAATGTGGCGGCGTGACGTCACTTGCGTTGTCATTACACTGCTGCCCACTGTGTATTCCGTGCTTGTCACACAGCGGGTAAAAACAAGGGTGGCGTGAGCACCAAAACCATGTTGATGACGCACTTTGAGCATAACGATGACTTTGGCTTTGCTCTGGTGTGGTCATGTGTGTATTGGCGTCTTGTGGAATTGTTTTCAACAAGTTCATAGATCTGTGATTCGTGATTTAGCCTTGTGTGGCACGCATTGCGTCAGATCTGTGGGTGGAACATTATAGGGTTTCTGCACCGCCATTGCAGTCTGGCATATTGGGTGGAATTTTCGAAACGGTGTAAAGGTCAGTTGGGCGTAAAGGTCGGTGTAAAGTTCGGTCGACAGCTCGGTCGGCGTAGCTAGGTGTAAACGTGAAACATTGCCTGTTATTAACGTGGAATGTTTCAAGTTTACACCGAGGTCTATCACACTGTGCTGTCGACCGAGCTTTCCACCGACCTTTACACCCAACTGACCTTTATACCGTTTCGAAAATATCACCCTATGAGCCGAAACTGCGCCAACAGGCCTGACGCAAGATCGTAACGTTATTACCCTGATTCTCTGACCACGTGCATGGTGTCCAGGGAGCGTTCAGTGCAGTAAACAAATGCTCGTTGTGTATCGTGACTGGATACCAATTGAATTAAATCACAACCACACAAAGATGCAGCAATACTTTACTTCTGATAAAAGACTTATCATTTCACCCACTGGTGCGTGATCGAACTCCCAAAACAAATGAACGCGGTGAATTTCCCCAAAATACGTCAAGCTGACTGTTGCACTAGCTAAGCGAAGCGACGTTTCTTCCCAAAATACATATCATTCATGATATGGCGGATGGATTTCTTGTCGCTCTCAGGGGCACGCTTCTCCACCAAATCCATCCAGGGGTCCTTTTTAACCATATCCATCCAGGGGTCCTTTTTAACCATATCCATCCAGGGGTCCTTTTTAACCATATCCATCCAGGGGTCCTTTTTAACCATATCCATCCAGGGATCCTTCTTAACCATATCCATCCAGGGGTCCTTCTTCTCCTGCTGATATTTGGGTACGTGATAGCGATGTCGTCCGTTGTAGAAACGTTTGCCTGAATAACAACGGAAAACAGGTATACAAAATGCCGTCATTTTGAAACACGTTGCGAGAGTTGGGACGCATGAGCCTACAGTATAGACTTGAATCGGTTCACACACAGGCTAAGACAAAAAACCACGACCATTTTTTCGAGCTTTCGGTAGAAACATGCTCTTCTCGAAACTGGTGTTAGTCGCATACTAACGCTTACATTGCCTAAGCTGCGCTAGCTCACCCCAACGTGTGGCACCCCTGATTGCACCTGCCCAATGTTTGTTGGTCCACGGGCTTGCCCACACGCTGTCCGGACGGGTTCGGCCCAGATATGATCGTTTGCCCATGTGGCTCATTGACTTGGCCCACCAGTCTGTGGCGAGGGTGCGTTATTAGTTGATAGAAAAAGGTCTCAATTCCACCTGGCTGTACATCTTAACACACGTGATGTATGTAGTCTGAAGGCCTGACTATACTTCGTTCTCTCAGAGAACAATGAACAAATTCTCGCGCGCTGATTGGCTGTTGAACATACATACGTGGACCAATCAGCGCGCGAGAATTTGTTCCTTGTTCTCTGAAAGAACGAAATATAGTTAGGCCTTTAGTATCCTAATTTTAATCTAACGGGGGAATGCCAAGTAAGCCCCACCCCCGAATAACTAACCAGTGGGGTCTTATTCGAAAGTTTTTCCTAACAAGCCCTAATCTTTGATGATTTTCAGCATTCTCCGGTAACTTTTTTAATATTTTTGTATGTTAATGCGCAAACAGTGCAGCTATAATTAGTCACAATGAACATATGTACATACAGTAAGGGCGGGCTCGGGTTGAATCCGGAAATATTTCCTGAGCATAGATTTTTTTGTATTTTTGCATTCAAATCATGTCCGGTTTCCGGATTTAACCTAAGTTCGCCCTAAGTAGTTCACCGACCTACTCCAACGCCTCTCTTGCCGAACAAATGTCTGCCAGTCCAATCGGTCACGGTGCTGATTCGGCCCAATGGTCGTTTGCCAATCCCACCTAGTGTGGCCTTCCAAACGTGGGACTGGTAGCCGGGCGGCACTGCAACAGAGGGACACACTTTGTTTTGACTCAGATCAGCTTCGAGATTAGGTTGGGCTAATCGGAATGTTAAATCCGAGTAACAAACGGGTAGGTTTCGGTAATTGGAATACTTTAAGTACATAGGAAATCACTTTGACCCAATTTTGTGATAAGACGTTGCTTAGTCTGACATTTCTCAATGCGTTCCGGTCGACAACGTGTCACACGTGTCAGAGAAGGATACGTAAACACAGCGCTGCCAAAGACAATGTATTTGGGAATGTACACTGAGTGCAGTGATGTTGGTCTGTTTCGCGCTGCTTTCGTAGACAGAACAATCCGCTAGGGCTCGTCAGTGCGAACGCCCGTGGTTAATTCGCCTCCAAAATAGCTTTATGTTAGGCTAGCCGGTGCGAAGCTATATAATATGAAAAATAATCCAAAAAACTCTGCTTACGAAGTCCTTTCTCGGCGCCGGCTGTCCGTTTCCCAAATCGCAGGTCGGTTGACCAGTCGGGCATCGTTCCGAACGCGGACCGTTTGCCAAGACGCAGTTCGGTGGCGAAATCGGGCAGATTATTGCTAACTACCGCCATCGTCCGTCTTTTCTCCGATGGATCCTGTGGAGCGAGTAGTCTTGCCATCTTAAGCGTATAATTATTCTAAATTCGCTGCAGCACAGTAAAATACGCCCCATGATTAATGTCAAGTTCGAAACCCAAAAATCAACTTTTGCAACACACACACACACACACACACACACACACACACACACACACACACACACACACACACACACACACACACACACACACACACACACACACACACACACACACACACACACACACACACACACACACACACACACACACACACACACACACACACACACACACACACACACACACACACACACACACACACACACACACACACACACACACACACACACACACACACACACACACACACACACACACACACACACACACACACACACACACACACACACACACACACACACACACACACACACACACACACACACACACACACACACACACACACACACACAGTCCAAAGCCTAAACTCACACGGTTGACTGAGTGATCAGAATGCCCGGCTCCCTCTTCTTTTCCAGTGTGAATTATGTGAATTATGAATTATAGTGAATTATGCACAAACCAAATTTAAAAAAACACAAAACAACACAACTAACAACAGCCTCTGCGTCAGCGCAGCAGACTCGGTCGTCCAACGCCACCAACACCAGCGTTACGCCCAAAACCACCCGGTGGTAGGTCATTGCGACGTAAGAAGCGCGGTTTTGGTCAGACCAAATAAAATTGATCGAAGGTGCTCCAAACAGGAAGTGCTAGCTAGATTAATGTGCCTAAACACTACAATGCATGGTGTAGTGATACCGTTAGTCAGTTAGTCACGCAGAAACAAAGTTCCGCTACCATGGTAAAATGTCATAGCGTTTCTACAACAAGTAGGCTCTAATTAATGAAATAGAATACAAAAAATGTCCATCAATATCGTCATTAGGATGCGTGGTACAGGATGCAATCACGGTCCCATTGTTTTCTCACAGCATTATAGCCGAATGCGACATCGTTAACGAGTGGCGGCCGACCGCACACTCTGATTAGGGATGCGGTAACAAGTTTTTTGTGCTATGGTCTTTCCTTATTATATTGGTTCAAACACCCACTCAATCCAGTTGCTCCTAGCTAAGGTCGAAATTGTGCGATTCACCTTGAAAATGCAAAGAAAGAGAAATCAGACATCACGTAAGAAGCCGGCGCACGAAACAATGTTGCTGGCTTCTGGTGACGATGGCGTCGTGCATGTCGAGTGTGTGATTTCTCTTTTTTTTGCATTTTCAAGGTGAGTCATGGTATTTCGACCTCCGCTGGGAGTTGGCTTACAAATGTTGACACGGGTTCCTTTGACTCGCATAAGAAGGAAATACTACGCTGTATGTGTGTTGTGTGGCACCGGGCGACCAGCTTTTGTCGTTAAAGTGACTCTTCAATTGAATGTTGACCGCGTTTGTTTGCAGCCATATTTTTAGAAAATGAAGGCAAGGTATCAGAAACCCAGATTTAGGGAATGGATTTTCAACTCGTTGCTTTGTGATGTTTCACGGAGCCCACATATTTTCACAGGAGGAGAAAAAATGAAGAAAGTTTGAGGCGGGCTTGTGCAAGACACAAGGTAATCCACTCTTAGATATTTTCAGCGTTTTATGCACAGACGTTTCTCTGATAAACGAGACATGAAGCATTGTACGAAACGCCAGGTGTGACAAATGATAAACGAAACACTCCAAAAAATCAAGCCTTTTTGAAGCAACCTTTAACTGCTGTATAATTTTAGGCATCTGTGGTGAATGAAATAAGTTGTCAATTGCAAGTAAAAATCCTTTAATTGTCCTGTGTTCAGAATGTGCTTTTCGTTTTTCAAAATCCTACACAGCTCACACAATGTTTACCACAACATGCGCAAGGCAGCCATTCCACAGCGCACACACACAACAAAGCTTGTGAGCTGAAACATTGCTGTGTTGTCGCTGTGCTGGCTGTGTGTTGTCGTTGTGTGTGCGCTGTGGAATGGCTGCCTTGCGCATGTTGTACTAAACATTGTGTGAGCTGTGTAGGGGTTTGAAAAACGAAAAGCACATCCTGAACACAGGATAATTAGGGGATTATTATTTGCAATTGACAACTTATGTCATTTACCACAGATGCCTAAAATTATACAGCAGTAAAAGGGTGCTTCAAGAAGGCTTGATTTTTTGGAGTGTTTCGTTTATCATTTGTCAAACCTGGCGTTTCGTACAATGCTTTATATCTCGTTTAACAGAGAAACGTCTGTGTATAAAACGCTGAAAATATCTAAGAGTGGATTACCTTGTGTCTTGCACAGGCCCGCCTCAAACTTTTTTCATTTTTTCTCCTCCCGTGAAAATATGTGGGCTCCGTGAAACATCACAAAGCAACGAGTTGAAAATCCATTCCCTAAATCTGGGTTTCTGACACCTTGTCTTCCTTTTCTGAAAAAATCGCTGCAAACAAACGCGGTCAACATTCAATTGTAGAGGCACTTTAAGCTTCACTGTTAATGAACTATGACCGTGGCCAAAACAGCTGTCGGACACACTTTGGTGTGTACGGACGGTTATGGTACATTGGATACCATCTTGACCTTTGGAGAGTCAGAGAGTGGAAATAGAAACAATCAGAAAAGCACGCTGTTTATGCATTCTTTTGTCTTCGACTCAAACCGTCAATTCTGGCCATTAATGCGGCCCAGCCTGCATCTGTTGTCTACTTCACATCAATTGTGTGCTTTTGATGCCCCAACCACATTGCAAATTGAAGCAGCCCTTAATGAGCCCGCGAAATATTATATGCATATGACATCAGCGGCAAAATATCCTGCATAATTATATAACTCACTGGATACCTCGACAATCAGAGTTGACGATTTTAAGTCGTGGCAGCTGAGCGGCACAAGCCAGCCACAATGCAACACAATGCACACACAGCGAAACCTATAGCCGTCCCATACACATGCATTACACAACAGAGCTGCTGCAGGCACCTGCCTGACTGGTCCGAAAGGACATTCAGTCCTGCATTGTACTTTATGTATTGAAAAAATACATACTTTATACCGAAAACAAAGTGCCACATTGACAATAGAAAGTTGCGCTGTCGTGCGAGCCGGGGTGGTGCCAGTTTGTCGATCGGTCCGCTGTCAAAGTTCGATGTCGAATTTAAAACGGATTTTCTCATTCACGCGCAGTGAACAGCAAATCCAAATCCTTCGGCAATCACAGTTTTAAGCCGTAAGATGATGCAAAAGCGCGATAAAACTCATTTAACATGGAATGGACACGAAGCACTTTTAATCTCCTTTTCCAAAGACGCAATGAAACTATTCTTCGGCAGTGGTTATGATGAAAAAATACACACGCAACACAGCGAAGCGTAGAATGATTATAAAAGTAGACATGTAAATCGCTAAGACCCGATTTTGTCATTAAACATTTGCAATGGCCCTTGACAAAGTGCGGGCTCATTCATTAAATCCAATCCCGCTTGACCGAGTTCATGAGGTTGGAGTATGTAGGTAAAGCGAGAGGTTAGAGGTCGGGAAAGTGATAAGGTTAGAGCAGAGGCACAGACCGTTCAGTGGGTAGCACTACTACAGTTGGGGCACACACGTGGGCACACGAAATTAAATCAAGTTAGCAAATGCAAGGTAGCCTAACTAAAAATACTGCAAATTTTCGATTCGTCCATAATGTCCGGCCAAACCGCTTGCCAACCACCAAGAATGGTTCAAGCGTTTTGACGTGGGTGATGAAAGTGATGCCGGTGGATACTTTTGGGCAAGACGCAGTGGCAGAGATCAAGCAATGTCACATGCTAGAAGAACAATAGGATTAACATCAATATTCACATGTGTATGCCACGATTAATTGTTAAAAAGGCTTTAAGCTGCTTCACTCCTATGATTGTTAATTTCAGCCGCATAAATACTTACGTCAATTTACCTGGTCGCTCATTATTGTTTGGGAAATCAGTTGAACTCCCGCTATGTATTATTCATGGATTCATTCTTGTCATTGTTAAAATGTAATAAAATCAAAACAAACAACGTGTGACCGCAGTGAGTCAGTCAACAAATATAATAGCAACAATTTATTAGCCTTTGTCCCTTTGTTTCGCTGTTCGTCTTTGTCGCACAAATTGACCATTACCGTTGGTCGCAAGCAGGGTTGGATTAAAAAAAAACAGTAAAAATTTTTTTGCAAAAAAAATTTTTTTTTTAAAAAAAGTTGGCCACTTTTTTTATTTTAAAATTTTAAAAAGTAAGTCCACTTTTTTTATTTATTTTTCACTTTTTTTCGTTATTTTCTGACTTTTTAAGGTAAAAAGGCATGTTTTCATGTGTTTTATTGCCCATGTTTCTCAAAAAATTGCCTGTGGCGCTTCTTCTTCAGTTTGAAATGGTGTTGTGATGGACTCATACAGTTCCCAGACATCCCAACAACAGCTGCATGTATAATATAGGACACCCCATACCGTATACTGTACAGTTATTGAGCGTGTCGTAAGCTATCCACACACTCCACGTTGCTCGCCTGTTTACAGTTGTGTGGATTAGCTATTTGTTGCTTTTGTGACACAAAGTGATTATGGTGTGAGTCTTTATCTCTCTTCAAATTTATCCCCAAATTCACAAACAGAAGGTTGGTCTTCCCTTTGTCACATACAGTATGTATACCCACATTACACACACATTACCTGCGAATTTCGCAAAGTCATGACCAAAAGGGATTAGATCGCAGGTGATTACGTAAACATGCAAGTCAGTGGAAAAGTTCTCTTTAGTGTCCCTCAAAACATACCTTACTGACATGATTTCAGAAATTTGATTCCTCAAGAAACCAATTTTTTGGGGGTCCGGAATAAAAAAAAGTGATTTTTAAAAAAAAATATTAAAAAGTTTTTTTAAAAAAAAAGTTCGATAATAAAAAAATTTTTTAATCCAACCCTGGTCGCAAGGCATCAAGTACGTGACGTTGGCAGTTCTGTCGAAGACAACATTTGACCGGAAATCAGACTCGTCGCATGAGCTTACCATCAGCTGAGTTGTCCTGCGGTGAATTGCCGAAATACTGCCCTACATTGAAGCAAAAAGACACAAAATGAACTGAGAGTGTAAAACTGAAGTTAGCTATGATTTGTGTTGGTTTTTGTTGCATGCAGTGAAGCATATGCATGGAATGGAATTCACTCTTATGGTCAAACGGTGAAAGTAGTGCTTCAAAAACACTTTGGCGCAGTGTTACTTTACCTATGTATGTACATATGTAGGGTGTGCGCAACACGATGTGATTCTAGCATAAAATTCGTTTTGCAGTTCAAATTTTCGACTGCTATTGTGTGAATTATGTATTTTGTCAATTAATGTTGATGGTGTTGCACGTGGGAACCTGACAAAGCTTTGTTCCTTGTTTTATCCATGCATACGGACATACGTGTACAAAAAGTTCCAAAAACCAATGTGAATGTTGTGAATGAGGCAACTACGCTGAATCAGTTGATCAGCTAGGTATATGTACCTACAATGCGTACAAAATCACCAAGCATTTTCTAGGTCGCACTGTGGCAATGTGAGGGATCGGTCATCATGGAATCCATTCCCGCTCCACCAAAGTACTGCAATGGGGCATACTTGCAATCACAACCTGCACATGGGCACTCGACCTTTTCGAGACCGGCGTAGATTCCGCTGGTCACGACAGACAACAGCCAAAGACCAGAATCCGTGCATTCCAGTTTCAGATGTCTGAGGCTGTAAACTATGTATATTGTCAGTTCAAAATTGACGCGTTGAAGTTTCCGTGACGGGTTCTTCAAGGTGTGCGTAACCTTCTACCCATCTTGGTGAGGGCAAAGGCTGCCCCAAATCTCGCACCACTTTGACCTTCAAATCAACTAACGGGCTGTGCCGATATCCACGTTGAAATAGCGCGAGGCCTCCAAGCTGAAACGTTTTCTTTGCTCCCGTGAGTCGTCCACCGCATATTTTACCGACCACGTGGGAAGCGCTGGTGCTGAACTCAAACCTGGTACCAACTGAGTACAGCTGGAAAGGAATGGACCTTATGGGCACCGTGAAGGACGAGAAAAGTAATAATAGTAATAGAAAAAATCATTGAGGAGGACGTGGGGGAGGAAGAGGAGGTGGAGCAGTAGGAGGAGGTGGATGAGTAGGAGGAGGAGAATGAGAAGAAAAGTACAAGAACAAGAGCATTAACACAAGAACGTGAACATGGACTTGAACAAGAACAAGAACGTGAACACAAGAACATGATCAAGAACATGAACAAGAACATGAAGACGAGCACACAAGCAAGAGCATGAACACAAGAAGGTTAACAAGAACATTAACAAGAACATGAACACAGGAACGTGAAGAAGAACAATAACATGACCACAAGAACGTGAACAAGAACATGAACAAGGAAATGAACAGAAGAACGTGAACAAGACCAAAGACATGGACTAAATCATGAACACAAAACCATAAACAGGAGCATGAACAAAAACACGAACAAGAGCAAGAGAACGTGAACAAAACATAAACAAGAACGCGAACGTGAACAAGTACAAGATTGAAGAAGTAGAAGATACCGGTCACGATATACTTAAACTGTCAGCACCTTGGACTCATCCATCACGTCGCGAAACCTTGTCGTTCCGGTAGTTTCGAATGAGACAACGAAGAACGGATCGACGGTTTTGAAGTCGGTAATCTGGTTTATGGTTGAGGATTGGTGATTGCCTGATATGTGTGTAAAGGACGCTGATTGGCCGAGCGGTAGCGGCGGACAGCCTAAACGAGGGGGCTGCATTTTTGGCAGCACACACTAAACGATTTTTAATCGCGTTATCAAACTCAGAAATGAAGTGATAATTTTGCCTGGTTGTTTACGGTCGACGAATCCAGTGGACTGTTCGGATTGCGGGTCACATTCTTCTTTTTGTGTAAGCGTCCTCACCTAAGAATACACAGAAACGAATATGCGACAGAACCAATCGCACAATCAATCTATCAGGCGAACAATCATTGAATCGATAACCTTCTGCCCCTTCTTGCTGTCCTTTGACGATATCGCACAACTTGACCATTTGCTCCACGTGCCATTACTGCTGCCACCGTTCGAGCCGGCTTGTGAAAAATATATTATTCTGTTTGAGAATACCTACTTGGCGCTTGCAGTGGCCTATGCGACCGTTTTGATGCGTTAAGTGTTCCAAATTAAACCGTAGCTGCCCATCATGCCTATAAGACAAAGCGATCGGAATGTATTTCAACCAATATTCGTTACCTA